>BMAC01000049.1:591796-664865 GCA_014905375.1 Phtheirospermum japonicum | reverse complement strand
GAGAAGGGACCTCAAGTTAGAATACACTTGGTGAGGTTGACCTGGTTTTCTAAAAGATGAACAAGAGCAGAGCAATATCACCCCAGCCCGGGAGTTGATCCAAGGATTAGTAGAAGCTGAGCAGCGTCACCCCATCTCGGAGTTGTCCTGAGATGATAGAAGACCTCCTATGTGATAAACCTTGGCAATATAAAGGCAGGCTTGCCGACAGAAAGGAGACCAGGAATTATCCTGGGTCTATAAGGGAGCCCACGTGAGGTAACCTTGAAATATGGCGACCAGGCAGGCTTGCCAATAAAAAGGAGAGCAGGACCAGGGGAGACATGGCCTCTTGACCCTCTCATAGAGGTAGGCTTGCCAGTAAAAAGGAGAGCAGGACCAGGGGAGACCTGGCCTCTTGATCATCCCATGCAGGTAGACTTGCCAATAAGAAGGAGAGCAGGACTAAGAGAGAACCTGATGGCCTCTTGACTCCTGGCGGGGGGACAAGTGGGACCACTTGTCAGAATCTATTGTTTAAACGGCCCCTGATTCGTGGCCTTTATTTTTGAGATCCTGGAAAAGGGTCCCCACTGGGAAAGCTATAAATATCTCAGCCCCAAGGCTGAGAGAGGTATGTCTTTCTTTGTGCATTCCTACTTTGATTGCTAAGAGAAACCTCATACGCTTACTGACTTAAGCATCAGAGAGGTTTCTACCGAAAAACCACTGGTGGTCCTTTATAACGTGTTTCTGTGTGCAGATCAGAAGGGTGTTCAAGGTTTCAGGCGTTGTTATTAACGTTGGTCATATTTCGGGTCGAAACAATTAGCGTCGTCTGTGGGAACGTGATCAAGCTAAGACGTGAGGGTTTTCTATGGCTTCAGACGGTTTACGACGAAACTTGGTGGGAGAGCTCGGTGGAACTCCCAGCTCCGCCGCACCATGGGGTATGCCACGGTCAGCAGAAACGTCCACGGCGAGGCCCGAGGAAGCAGAGTCGTCCGTGACAGTGGGATCAGGCACCGTGCCACCCCCCTCCGGTGGATCAACGCCTGCCGCTGGTGGGTTGTTCAATGACGTCCTCCTCAGGCAGCTGTCTGAGCTCATCGGCAAGGCCGTGGAGACAGCTGTGGAGAAGAAGTTTGCAGAGATGTCAACACCACCGTCCGGCGCATGGCCAGATCGGACAGTTCCGCCAACGAAAACTGAGCCACTGCGCGGCCAGCACATGGATCGGACCCTTCTTCAGGACAGAGAAGAGCATTTCTCTACTTCGGATAGCGAGACGTCAAGCCAGGTTAATCCAGGTCTGGCTGAGCAGATGCAGAGCCTGCAGAAGGAGGTGCGGGAGTTCAAGAAGAAGATGACGGGCACAGGCACAGTGCCAGCACGGCGAGGCACTCCGTTTATGGAGGAGGTCATGCGCGATGATGTACCGCCTTCATATCGCTCTCTAGGCTTTGAGTACAGCGGGACCAAGGATCCGTGGGACCACCTCATCCGCTTTGAGATAGCAGCGGCGGTGCATAAATTCTCTGATTCCATCATGTGCCGGGTCTTCCAGATGACTTTCACCAAGTCGGCACAGCTCTGGTTTAGCCAGTTGCCGCCTTGCTCTATTAGCAATTTTGATGAGTTCAACTCGGCCTTCCCGCACCCGTTCACAAGCTACAGGAAGTACCAGAAAATACCACTGGAGCTATTCAGCCTTAAGCAGAAGGAGAATGAGAGTCTGCGTGCTTATATCAACAGATTTACAACGGCGAAGCTAGAGGTGCCCTCTGCGTCCGAAGAGCTGCTGGTGAATGCTCTAGTGCAAGGCCTTCGGAGGGGTGAGTTTTTCCAATCGCTAGTTGTAAAGCCAGCTCTGAAGTTCGGAGAGATCTTGGAGAGAGCTGAGAAGTATATTCACTTAGAAGAGGCCTTGAAGATCAAGGATGAAGGAGAGAAGAAAAGAGAAAAGTATGACCGAGAAGACAGGGCTGCGGTAAAGAAGCCCAGGACAGACCTGTCAGGGGGGAGACCTCGTTTTGATAGATACACCCCCTGGAAAATGCCACATGGTGAAATTCTACAAGTGATAGAGAGGCACCCAGAGCTGAAATGGCCTAAGACCTATTCACAGAAACCCAGGAAGGAAAGGTCTGACCGATTCTGCCGCTTCCATAATGAATATAGACATGATACCGACCAAGGCACTCATTTGAAAGACGAACTGGAGAGAATGATTCAGGCAGGGCACCTGAAGGAATACGTTCGCATGTGGAAGGATGAAATCAGATCTGGTCGTAGTGGCTATGACCGATCTCAGCAGAGTAAGAGAGATCAGGATAGGGGTCGTACTGATGGAAGACGGACCGATCAGGCCCAGTTCATTCATGGAGAAATCCAGATGATTACTGGTGGAGAGCTCGAAGAACATTATAAGCGGACGCAGCATAGCTACGTTCGAGCTGCGAGAGATCTAGTCCGAAAATCGCGCGAAGTTGGGCAAATGATGTCTACCCCGAATATCTGTTTCGGACCAGAGGGTGGTGATGGTATTCTGGCCCCTCACATGGATGCTTTAGTTATAACGGATACCATCTCCAATTATAACGTAAGGCGAATTTTTGTGGATACGGGAAGTTCCGCTGATATTTTGTTCTATGATTGTTTCCCAAAGTTGAAGTTGGACGTTGAGTTGGAAGAGGTTACCACCTCTTTAGTTGGGTTTGCTGGGGGAGCCCTGAAGCCTTTGGGAGCGGTTAGGCTCCTCGTGACATTGGGTGAGGAGCCATACAGGGTGATCAGAACAGTGCATTTTCTGGTGGTGGATGCGCCCTCTTCTTATAACGTTATGCTGGGCCGACCGTCCTTGAGCCAACTCCAGGCTGTCATATCGGTTTTTCATATGAAAATGGAATTTTCGGCGGAAGATGGAACAGGCGAGGTAAGAGGTGATCAATATGCGTCACAACAGACGTATGTTGAATGTATTAAAAGGAATAGTGAGGAGGAGAGACAGAGCAAGAGGGCTCGAGTGGGGCAACAAAGGCCAGGCCTGATTAGGAGAGAGGAAGGGTTTATGTTGGTTGAAGTAGTCCCGGGGGATGAGAGCCGAGTCCTCCGTGTAGGAATGACTCTTAGCCCCGAGGTATTGAAAGACCTGGTCGCACTATTGAGAGACAGTGCCGATGTGTTTGCCTGGTCTCCCCAAGACCTGGTGGGGATTGACCCAGAGGTGGCGGAGCATCGCCTTAACATTAGCCCAGATATGAAGCGGGTTAAGCAAAAGAATCGTAATTTTGGGCCTGAGAAGGAGGCCATCATTGAGGCTGAGGTGGAGAGATTGTTAAAAGCCAAGCATATCCAGGAGATACAATTTCCTGAATGGCTCTCCAATACTGTATTGGTTCCCAAAACTCAAGAAGATTGGCGAATGTGCATTAATTTCCGTGATCTCAACCGCGCCTACCCAAAGGACCACTACCCGCTCCCAAGGATTGACCAGCTGGTCTACTCCACTTCTGGTTGTGAACTCCTAAGCATGATGGACGCCTCGCAAGGCTATCATCAGATCAGGCTCACGAAGGAGGACTGGAAGAGAGTTAGCTTCATCACCCCAAAGGGAACGTACTGTTACGTGGTCATGCCATTCGGGCTCAAAAATGCAGGAGTCACATACCAGAGGTTGGTGGATAAAATGTTCAAGGATCAACTAGGGCGGAACATGGAGGTTTACGTGGATGACATGCTGGTCAAAAGCGTTAAGGCAGCCTCTCATGTGGAAGATCTGAAAGAAACATTCGCTACCTTGAGGAGGTACAGAAAGAAGCTAAATCCCAAGAAATGTGCGTTTGGGGTTAAAGCTGGTAGATTTTTGGGATACATGGTCACGGAAAAAGGCATTGAAGCCAATCCATAGAAAGTGAAGGCAATCCTGGAGATGCAGGCACCTAGAAATGTTAAAGAAATGCAATGCTTGGCAGGTCGCATCAATGCCTTGAGCGCGCTCGGCAGAGAAGAGCCTGCCGTTTTTTCAAGCCTTGCATAAAAATGCTCGGTTTGAATGGAGCAGCGAATGTGAGGACGCATTTAGAATGCTGAAGGAACACTTGGCTAGCATGACCTTGCTCAAAAAGCCTATTTAGGGAGAGCCCCTAATCTTGTACTTATCTATGGGACAGAAGGCAGTCAGCTCTGTCTTGATCAGAGAAGAAGGCAAAAAACAGAGGCCGGTTTACTATTGGAGCAAGTTCTCGCATGATGCTGAGGAGAGATATGTTGAAATAGAACGAGCAATGTTGGCTCTGGTTGGCACAGCTCGCAAGCTACATCCCTACTTCCTCTCACACAGCATAATTGTGCGAACCAATCTGCCATTAAGGGCCATAATGGATAAACCAGAGGCGTCAGGAAGATTGGTCAAATGGATAATCGAGCTTAGTAAGTTTGATATTGCATTTGAGGCCAGGACAGCCATCAAAGCCCAGGCGCTGGCGGATTTCATGCAAGAAATGACCAGCTCTTCCGACGACAGGCGCGAATGGATGATTTTTACGGATGGCTCTGTTGGAAGTCAAGGATGCGGGGCAGGAATATTTCTGATTGACCCAGCAGGTGTAGACACTGAGTATGCCGTACGCCTGAATTATGCTTTGTCCAATAATGCGGCTGAGTATGAGGCCCTCCTGAGAGGAGTTCAGATGACCCGGGATCTGGGGGCAGAACGGGTTTGTGCTAAGGTGGATTCTCAGCTCGTCTGTAAACAAATAAGCGGGGAATTTGAGACAAAGGAGGATAGCATGCATAGATATTTGTCCAAGTTCAAAGATCTAGCAAGAGATATGAAATCCCTGACAGTCCTGCAAATCCCCAGAGAAGAGAATGGAAGAGCTGACTATTTAGCAAAGGTAGCTAGCTCAGCTATGGATTGCCGGGAAAGAGTGATTACTCTGCTAAAGGCAGACGCAGAGTTTGGGACAGAGCAGGTGTGCTCGGTGATTAAAGGAAATGACTAGCGCTCCCCCATAAAAGCATATTTAGAGAAGGGACCCTTTCCAGAAGAAAAGAAAGAATCAGCAAAGGTACGGACCAAGGCTGCCAGATTTTGTTTGGTCAAGGGAGAATTATTCCGACGAGGGTTTGGACAGCCTCTATTAAGATGCCTGAGCAGGAGAGAAGGAGCCTTGGTCCTTAGAGAAATCCACGAGGGATGTTGTGGCAACCACATGGGCGCCAGAGCTCTCTCAAGTAAGATCTTGCGAGCGGGGTATTTCTGGCCACAATTGCAAAAGGAGGCAGAAGATTTTGTGCGTACTTGTGAGAAGTGCCAGAAGAACTCATCGTTGATACACAAGCCCGCGGAAGAGCTCATGACGATGATCTCTCCTTGTCCGTTTTCCAAGTGGGGAATCGATTTGGTCGGCCCCTTTCCCATGGCTCCCGCCCAAAAGAAGTTTCTGATAGTGGCAATTGATTATTTTAGCAAATGGGTGGAAGCCGAGGCCTTGGCAGAAATCACGGAGGAGGCGGTCATGAAGTTCTTATGGAAAAATGTTGTGTGCAGATTTAGCGTCCTCAGAATCCTAGGACGGTTGGCGTTCCAGCTCACCACCTAGGGTACTGTTCCACTGTCCGCATTAAATGCGAGGATCAAATCCCGCTTTTTCCTCGATTTTTGTTTTTTGAACTTATTCCCTTTTCTTATATTCTTATTGTCTTCTCTCTTCTCCCACTTTTCGTATTTCATTTCCTGCAAAACATTTTCAAGCTCTCGCTTTTCTAGAACTCCGGCATCTCAGATTTTCAGTTTTTTCTCTGGCTTTCCTCACAAATCAGGTACCCTCTCAATCCCTCTCTCTTTAAATTTCTGACCATGTCATCATCCTCTACCTCCTCTGACAATCCTCTCGCTCCGTCCTCTTCTCCGATGGATTTAACCTCCTCCTCTTCTCCTTCCACGACGGCTGTCTCTTCCTCCTCCGGGGGTTTAGAATATCCCCCGGCGAATCCTGAACATCCTAAAGTCACTTATGTCCTTAGTGATAGAAGTGTCGAGGAGATACGCCACAAATACAAATTCCCTGAAAAATACGACCCTTATGCTCCTCCGGCCTGTATTCTAGCATGTCAGGCACCGGCCGGAAGATTAACCTTTTACCTGACCAATTTCAGGCGGGTTTGTGCCTTCCAGTAAATCCCCTAATATTAGAAATCGCCAGTATGTACAAAATCCCCATCTTTCAATTTACCCCAAATTCTTTTAGGATTATGGTATGTTATAACCTGGACATGCGTTATGCTGGTCTAGATCCTTCAGCCCATACCTTCTACCAGCTCTACCAAGCAAAGAGCTCCCCCTGGGTGTTTTTACCTTACAGCTAGAGCTGGGGTTCATTTTTTGCGCGGGCTCCCTTCCTCCAACAAGGCTTGGAGGAAGGAGTTCTTCTTCATTTACTGTAATGGGGACTGGGGTTTTGACCCCAAGCCCATTGATGAGCTACTACCTTCTCGTCACCTAGCCGCCACTGACAGGTCTCAGCGCCTTCAAAAAATCATCTCTACCCTTAATGGAAATCCCATTCATGTGACTGAACTTCTCCTTCCCTTTGTTTTGGACTTCTTTAATTAGTGGGAGGAAACAGGCCCTCTATCCAAAAAGATCGGTACAACTCTTTTCACCTCGACCTGACTCGCTGTACTTTATTAAAATTTTAACCCTTTTTTTTTTCTTCTCTTATCAGAAAGGATGCTGCGTCAAATGATGGAGGCCGCCTCCAAGGGAACCCAGGAAGCCCTAGAAACAGCCTCCCTGGAGGAGGCCTTTCCACCGCCTATCCCCCTCCCGAGTTCCGCCCCTTCTCAAGCACAGGGCCCCAGCCCTTCTCAGGCCCCGGGCTCCAGCTCTTCACAACTACCTCCTCACGCCTCTGCCACTAGGAGCCTTTCTTCTGGATCCGAGGAGGATGTTCTTCCCCTGTCCAAGAGACCGCGAATAGCCCGGGGCATTCGGGCATTAGTAGCCTCTTCTCCCAGCTCTCGTACTGCCCCCATCACTCGCAGTGCTCCCCTTCCCATCAACTCAGTTCTCAACTGCTCTGGAGAGCTGGCCGTCCAATACATGCGTCGGCAGATGTTACCAGCAGACCAGCCTGAGCTGGAAAAGATGTCTGATCGCGAGCTTTTGGAGTCTTGGTGTCAAGATGAAGCGCGAGTAAGTCTTATATCCTTTTACCTCCATCTCATGTCGCTTACCAGGCTTTCATTCATCTAAGCATCAATTTTTTCCCGTGATCAGGCTCTCTCCAAGAAGGCCCTCCTGGCCACTCGAGCTACCAGATACATGGTCCAGTTCGAAGTGGTCAAGGAGAATAAAGAGTTGGTTGTGAAAGCAGATCGCTTCAAGGCTCTGGCGAAAGAGCGAGGAGTTAACCTGAAAAAGCAAAGGGAAGAGCTGCAGGGGCTAAAGGATAACCTCAAGGGGACAAAAGAAGAGCTAGCCGAGGTGAGGAAGGCTCAGGCCAAGATGATTGAGACCGCGCGTTCCGAGGCGAGGGATGAGCCCTTGGCCGAGTTTAGGAAGGAAGGGTTTAATACCGAGTACTTAAACTCCGAGGAAGGCTTGAGATTGGTTCAATCTACTCGGGAAGAGACCCGTGCAGCTTTTCTAGGATCCAAATAGCTCTATTCGCTACTTGTGCCAGAGGCTATGCGCTTCTTCCACTTTGCCTTGGACGAACAAGCGAAATGGGCCTTAAGTAATCTAGGGGTTCCCCTTAATCGAGCCCTTACTTTGAAGAGCTCTCCCGAACCAACCTCGTTCGCCTATGCTCATGAGCTAGATTATCTGCACACCGTCGGGGTGGCCGAGTTTACTGAGCACGTCCTTTCTAAACTCCGTTTTCCTTCATCTGATCAGTCTCAGCCAGACCGAGCCGGTGTTCCTGATGCTTCTCCCTCACCAACCTTCGCCGGTCTGGGTGAGCTGCCTGGCGGGGCTTCTCCAGGTGCCTTAGCCAAAGATGCTGTGGACCAGCTGGCGCCGGAGCTAGATGCTGATCTAGGAGCCGGGACTTAGTCTTTTTAGGACTCTTGTTTTCTTTTAGTTAGACCTGTTGTTAGCCTGTGTGGCTGGTCTGACTTTTTGCCTGCCTCTGAATTTGTACTTTTGGATAATAATAATAAATGCTTTTTTGTCTTGTAATGACTCTTGAATTCTTAGGGTTTCCTGATTTTCTGGAATCCCAAGTATTTATTGATTCCCTTTGCACATGCTTTTATTTCCTTTAAATATGTGCCTGTTTTCATTATTTTCTTTTCAATTTCCTGCAATGGCGTCTTCTCCTCTTCTTCAAGAACTCGACGCTGTGAAAAGAAAGAACACCTCTCTAGTGGTTGATAATTTCAAACTCTCCGATAAACTTGACTTGCTCCGAGAAAAAATCAACTATTTCCATCGTCTTCTGGAAAGGAAGAGACAGAAGAAGCACCATTACAAACGGGAATGGGTTGAGCTCCGTCAACTGAACCGCCAACTGCAAGAAGAAAAAGCTGATTTGGCGGAGTCCGTGGGCCGACTGACTATCACCGCCAGCGAAGCACATGCTCTCTCTAAGCGCGCTGATAAATATCATCAGCGCTAGCACGAGACAGAGCGCGAGCTTTGGCGTGTTCGTCGGGTTCTGGCTGCGGATCGGAGATCTATTCATGGATGACCTTTTGTGTTTTTGTTTTTATTTCCTGCATTTTGTAATCAAAATTGCCAACCCTCGTAGAAGGTGTAGGGCACTTGTGTTTCGTATTTCCCAGAACTTAATGAAATAATTCTTTGCGAAGATACCGTGATAAACATGAAAGATTTTTCTTTTAATCGATCTTCTCGGTTCAAAGTACACGGATTGTGTTTTTGGGCTTACCCTTTAAAGACTCCGATTTTAGCCGGGTCTTGCTTGAGGTTAATCAAACAGGGCAAGCATTTCACTAGCCTTGGGCTGTCAGTCAGGTCGGGCATTAATGTGGGTCGTCCTGGCGTACCTGTTCAGACAAGTTAGTATGGTCAATGGACGGTTGTCCTAGATCAATCCCGGTGTTTCTTAACAACCAGGTCTGGAAATACAAGCGTCTGTTTTTTTTAAATAAGACTGATTTGAGTTTTCAGTCAGGTCAGGAAGTTTGGGGCATCCGCCCTTAGCTAATCCTAGCTTAAATTGGCAATCAGGTCAGGAAATCGAGGGCATCCTCCCTTAGCCAATCCTGGATTAAACTGACAATCATGTCAGGCAAAATCGAGGGCATCCGTCCTTAGCCAATCCTGGCTTAAACTGACAATCAGGTCAGGCAAAATCGAGGGCATCCGCCCTTAGCCAATCCTGGCTTAAACTGACAATCAGGTCAGGCAAAATCGAGGGCATCCGCCCTTAGCCAATCCTGGCTTAAACTGACAATCAGGTCAGGCAAAATCGAGGGCATCCGCCCTTAGCCAATCTTGGCTTAATTATGAACACGTACTTAAACTGGTGAACGAGAATAAACCTGCAGTTTTATTCAATAAGTCCAATAATCATCAAGAAATTATAATTATGCATAAAATTTTCGTAAATTAGCAATATTCCAAACACGGGGGATCTCAGTCCCATCCAGCTCTTCCAATTTATAAGAGCCTCCTGCTAAGATTTGGATGACTCGGAGTGTCCCTTGCCACACGGCATCCAGTTTTCCATTCGCCTTTCCTAAATCGGCTCTTCTCAGGACCAGGTCTCCCACCTAGAACTGCCTCTTGACCACAGACTTACCGTATGTCGCTTTTATTCTTCCTTTGATATGCGCCATTCTGGCAGCAGCTCGATCTCTTTTCTCCTCAATCAAGTCCAGAGCATCCTGGATTAAGAGCTCATTCTGTTCTTCAACAAAATTCTGAACTCGATGAGTTTCCATGCTTATCTCCGTAGGCACCACAACATCCATGCCATAAACTAAGCTGAAAGGCGTTTTCCCTGTGCTTTTGTTGGGATTAGTTCTGTATGCCCATAGAATTGAATTCAGCTCATCCACCCATCTACCCCCAGCTCTCTCCAAACGTTTCTTGATCCCTTGCACTAATATGCGATTGGTGACCTCTACTTGACCGTTAGCCTGGGGATGGTAGACAGATGTGAAGTGCTGGTCAATTTTCATCTTTGCGCACCAAGATCTAATTCCGGCACGGGTGGGCCGTGCCTGAATTCAAACCAAACCAGACTCTTCTTTGTTTGAGCTGCTCCCACGCACGCAGACCGGAAGATCTCACTTTTCCTGGACTGGAACAAGCGACATTACAATTCGTGCCTTTGATGGGTCGAAGAGGCAGATTCTCGGTGACATTGATTTACCAGTGATTTATCAGATTCTAATATTATTGACCGATTTGGGATTGGGTGTCTGGTGGTATCTTCTGCCAGAGCCCCTGACACTGCATCCATCCAATCCACAAAAAACCACCCTTGATCGTGAAATATCGATTGCTTATTGAACCCTGTGAATTGCGTGAAAGTAGGATACTCAAAATTCGGGGATAAAGTTGCTTTGATATTTTCGTGAGAAGAGATGAAAGTCAGTCCGGGGTCTTTCCACACCATCAGAAGAAGGGGCAAGCTAAAACCTACTCCTAACAAGTTGTTGGGTCGGTCGAAGAGCTAATCAGGCGAATTGGTAGCAATAAGGAAAACCAAACCTATCGATGCTTATGACCCGGTAACTAACTTGTTATAGGCTTCGAAGGAAGGGTGGGGTGAAGAGGGAAAGCTCACTCAACAATTAATTGCATCTAGCGCGCTTGACTAATAAGATAGAAAGGCGTCCGCGATTCTATAGCATAGGGAAGCATGAAATCGGACGCTAGCTTCGCTTAAATGCGCGGTGCTTAACACATGCAGATTGGACCCCTTCCTTTATGGGATTGTCGTATGAGCTATTGAAGAGGAGGTTAGAGCATTGCAGGGTCCATTTACGGTTATTGATTCTGTAAACATAGTAGCTAAATAATTCCAACGCGTTACATAAGGCAAATATTGTAGTTTGCCGGAGGAAAGGTGGGCTGTGGGTACTTGCACACAAAGGAATTAAAGGGCTTCAGGCGAGCAGGCGGAAGAGTCCAAACCTAACCAAGTCCCGCTAGAGCTCGGCTTTTACCGTTTAAAGTAGACCAGATAGAAGAGTGATCATAACCTCTCCGATACTTACTGACTTAAGTATCGGAGAGGTTTCCACCGGAAAACCAACGGTGGTCCTTTCTAACGTGTTTCTGTGTGCAGATCAGAAGGGTGTTCAAGTTTTCAGGCGTTGTTATTAACGTTGGTCATATTTCGGGTCGAAACAGGTTCAAATGAGAACCATGTCATTATATGTGAACCTAGGGTCAGTTATGGGCCTTAGATCCAATTAAATTGACGGATCAGATTTTTTGTGTATTTCCTTTTTTGATTAAAAGTATTAGAATTGTATAATAAAAGCACTGCTAGTGTATATAACTAAAATATCAATAAAGCACTATGATTGTATAATAAAAGCACTGCTGGTATATAATTAAAGCACTAGTTCGCAGGTTCGCATATAATGACATGGTTCTCATTTGAAACCACCCCTATATATATATATATATATATATATATATATATAGATAGATAGATAGATAGATAGATAGATAGATAGATAGAGAGAGAGAGAGAGAGAGAGAGAGATTCGTGTGTGTGTGGAGGGGGGATAGGGTAAGGTTCTAATGAGAACAACTACCTTATATGTGAACTTAAAGCCAATTATTGGCATTAGATCTAATTAAATTGATGGATTAGATTTTTTGTACTTTTCCTTATTTGACTAAAATTACTAGGATCATATAATAAAAACACTACAAGTGTATATTGCTAATATATTATAACAAGCACTGTGATTATATAATAAAATCACTAGTTCGAAGGTTTTTAAATAATGGAGGGTTGTTCACATTGGAAGCCATATCTATATATATATATATATATATATATATATATATATATATATGTGTATATAATGAGAACCATGTCCTTATTTGTGAACCTAAGATCAATATGAGTCTTAGATCTAATTAAATGGATGGATCATATATTTTTTTTGTATTTTTCCTTATTTGATTAAAAGTATTATAATTATATTATAAAAGCATTTCTAGTGTACATAACTGATATATTAATAAAGCACTGTAATTGTATATTAAAAGTATTGTTGGTATATAATAAAACTATTAATTTCAGGTTCGCAAATAAGAGATCGTTCTAGTTAGAATTACATTATATAAGGTAAATTTCACTTCATTATAAATTTCATGTTAGTATTGGGTACTTTATTAGGGGAGAAAATAGTATTACTTACAAAATACTAGAAGGAAAATTAAACATTATGTTGTTATTGGTAGATAAGGTGATAATAAAATCATTCACTGTGATAATGAATTGCCCCATATATATGATATAAATTCCAGCCTACATTGCGTATAAATTCTCAAATTTACCCAAATAAAATACTCATAAATTATCGGTTCTTCTATAAAATCAGATAGGGCTCAATTATGGAGCTATATAGATGACATGACATTCATATAAATTTTTTAATTATTTGTTTTTCTTTGTATTTTCTCTCTCTTTTTTTTATATATGCACGGTGATGAATGTCATGTCATCTATGTGGCTGCATAATGGAGCCATATCTGGTTTTATAGAGAAATTTCATAAATTACTCCAAATAAACCAATTAGATTTGCACTTTACATCATCATTCACTTAAATTTATAGACCGAGATAAAAAGAGCATCTCCAATGCACCAATGTTGAAAGTAAAAAACTGACACATGACATAAAAATGATTACATAACACATTAAATGCTTGACATTATAAATAGCAACGGCAAATTCTAGACATTACTTTTGATAATATATCTACAAATAATTTAAATCTTATCATTCAATCATATTATTTCTCTCTCTTTCTTTTTCTATATAAAAAATGTCACATATATAATATTAACATTGATGCACCGAGAACTAATTTTATAAAATATTATACACTATGAAAAGGAAGTACACTATAAATATAATATCAATGTCAGCGTACATTACGATGTGAATTTGTATATTTACACCAAATATAATACACATAAATTATCCAGAAATGAACCTACCAAATTTACATTTCCGAACTTATATACGTGTGTGTGGGTGTGTGGAGTTCTTTGTATCTCGTATGTCACTTCATATATACTTTCAACATTTAATAAGCTTTGACAGCATTTAACAGAGATTGCATCGATGTTACTCTAGTCATATGAACATGACAGAGCATCGTTGACGCGAAAGCTATGATTGGTGCGGCTCTCTGAAAAATATGCTTATAATGATTAAATCCAGAGACAAAGCTTGAAGTGTGTTTTCATTGTTTTGAGGTGTTTTTTAGTTGTTATAGTTCCAATTAAAAATAAAAATTATCCATAGATTTTTTATTTATTTTTTTATCTACAACTCTATCACAAAGGATGCGATATGGAGCGATTTGAAAACTAGACATTCAACAAGGACTGCTGAAAGAGTGATATATTTGACGTTGGGAGAGATTTTAGTGTGACTAATATATGAAAAAGAAACATAGAACAATCTTATCAGTACAAGATCGTATTCTATGGGAAAGACACATGTTTTTTAAATTCTCGATAAATCGTTCCAGAGGATCGTGTATAATTGTTTCAAAGATTTGTTCAACATGGAAAAAGTCGATAAGACATTACTTTTAGGTGATTTTAAGTGAAAGATGTTATAGTATAAACATATACATCGACTATAACTTCTGATTATTGGATTATGTTTATGCAAATATTAATGGCCGAATTGTTACTATATAATCGACCAATCAAAGCAGCTCAATGGAAAAAACACTCGATGTAGAATGGAGTAGCATCACTACTACAGACTGTACATTTAACGTCTTTTTTTTTTTTTTGCACATTTCACGTCAGTTTTGGAACCGACGTCTAAACGGCCGACGTGAAAGTCACGTCGTTTTCCGTAAAACTGATGTTAAAGATTTGACTTTTCACATCGGTTTTAGTGAATACCAATGTGGATTCTGTGACTTTCACATCGCTTTTTAGTGAACACCGATGTTAAACATATGACATCAATTTTTGAGAACCGGTGTGGTTGTATTTTTTTTTTTTAAGGTACCCGTTCATTTATACCATCCCACCTAATAAATCATATATAATAAACGATCCAAAGATCTCATTTAATCAAAAAACTTTGGTTTACACAAAAATGTACCCAATGAAATTACACAAAAATTCAAAATACCCTAAAAATAACTCAAAACCATTCAACAAAAAGTTCAAATATCATTAGCTCTCTTCAAGAAATAAATTCTAAAATATACGACAAGTTACATTTTTAGCAATCATTCACATTCATATTACATTTAAGAAGGTAAAAAATAAAAGCCATCATATACGGCTGATGCTAACATATAGAATAGACGCATGAAAAAAAAATGAACAACGTTATTTCGACCAAACCTAGGGAAAATTTCGAAGCTTGGATACATCAGCTATGTTTTTAACAGTGCGACTCCCCATATCAGAAGAAAATTCCTGGAAATTAAATACGATATTTATTATATCATCTGAGCTAATATCGACAAAATATTAGACTGCTCGAAAATGTTCCTCACATGATCACGAGAAACAATGAGACCTTCCTTTAAGCTAAGCTGAAACCAATCCTGGCATGTCACCCTATTATTTAAATGTCAACCTCGGTTTCTATATTATTTAATCATTCAAACAACATAACTATTGAGGAGACATATGCCAACCTGTTTCCGATCCAGTTGGAAAAGTATTGCAGAATAGAAAAAACGTAAGCAACAATTTAATAAATATTACTAAAAAATCAAAATATAATACTAGTGCAAAGACACCAAACCTCATGCCCAATCACACCCTGAATTGTAGCACAATCTGCATAAGTTGCAGTTTCAGGGGATGTCAAGACAAGTTTGGAATTGAAAATCTATCTAAAACCAAAATAAAAATCATAAGATTCAAGAGGGAAAGAAGTATAATTATATGATTTCAGCTTACGTTCAAACTTTTATTTTCCATTGCTGCACTATCAATCAGAATAAAATAAACACCTTTTAGTAATATAAGAAAAAKATACTTAATCACACACACACAAAAAAAAGGTCTCCATGGAAAATGAACTAACAATGGTAAAATCTGGAATAGCTAAATATCCTTGGGCTAAGGATTACTTATATGCAGCTAATAATTATAAAATTGAATGTAAATTACTTCACAAAATGTATAAAATCCAACTTCTAATTATAATATGATAATTTCAATCAAAAAATATATAGAATTTTTTAAAAACATAATGCTGAATTTTATATATGGAACAAAGCTACTTTTACTGAAACCTAAGTGATCATACCTTTCTTTCTTAAAAAATCAGATTCAAAATGCAGAGAAGACTAATGAGGGCAAATTCGGAGTTCTATTTTCAGTTATTTATTAAAAACTCATGTAATGGGATAGCTAAATCATAAGATTCAATTATTCCCAAAAAAATAAAATTAAGATATTTCATGTTTATAAAGTAATGGAATAGAAAAATAATGAAAATGTTATGATGGAAAACAAATCAAGTTTCTCCTCGTTTCATCAAATATACATACATAATTCCTTCACTAAAAGTCATGATGATGAACAAAAATACAAAGCATAACTGGTCACTAACAAATCGTCATTTCTCATAAAAAGACAATTGACCACAGAGATATTTCATAGTAACGAATATATCAATTGAAAGTCATATGTACCTTTATTAGTTCTCTTCTTTTGGTTCCCTTGTCATATAATAAAAACAATAAAATGGGTAAATGGATGATTTTGTGAGCAAGGATACATCATTATGTAGAAGAAGTAACCGCACATGTATCAAGCCAAAATTAAAAGGTGTACATTTTCACGCTAATCTTTTCCAATGGGGAGAATTTTTTTTAATGTACAAATAATATATGAAAAAAGAAAAAAGATCAAATGTAGACTATTTTGAACTTCAGAATCCAATCCATTCGATACACTTTGAAGCCACCTTTCAGTTTTTTGGAAAAATCATTTTATCTACCATTGTTAAAATAAAAGGCGCATGTAAGAAGTGGAGAAAGCTTTTTGCTAGCTCAAGTATGATAAACTTACGAACATTAGCGCAAGGTGGCAAATGAGGATCGGCACACCAGCCCGGCCATTCCTCTGTTTTCCTGTAATAACAAATTACATTTTTAGCAATCATTCACATTCATATTGAGATTTTAAAAAATGTTTGTTTTTTTTTTTTTTCTGTTCATACTTGTGAACTTCTGTATTCTCGTTCCGTCTAGTCATCTCCCACGTCATTCCACTGTCTTCGGACAGTGTGGGCTGCGAAATATCTAATGTATGCTTCTTCACAAGCTTTACAAATCTGTCACAAAAGGGACTATTTTAGTAAAATTTGTTCGTATGCTGCCCAAACAGCTTTATTAATTCTAAAGGCACGCTACAAGTTATTAGTACTATTATTAATTTTTTACTCACTCCTCTGGATCAAAATTCTCCAAACATTACATTCCACTGATTATTATCAATAATCAGAATACAAATACCAGCAAATAGTATCTATATTGCTCCTGATATGTCTAAAAGAAGAAAAAATAGTTGGCAAAATAATTGGATTTTTTCATTGGCTCAGGGTATATTTACAAAAACCACAGCTGAAGTTTAGACTAATTATATTATTTAAAAAAAAAAATATATATATCTCAAATTATGAATAGCATCTTAAAGTGTTACAAACACCCCTATGAGGTTTATATTTACCGAGTAATTTGTTCTCCCTTCAGAGGTACACGTAATTTTGAAAAGTAATTGCATTTTTTTGCTATTGGGCTAAATCCGAGGGTAGTTCTTGTAATTACCCATTGGCTTAATCCAGCAATAAAGTGAAATTCTCCATCTTGTTTGCAAGTATGATTTTATCTCATATTGCAAGAGCAACAAAGGGCAAGCATTGTATAATGGGAGCAACTTTAAGCATCTTACAAAAAAATAATAGTACCTTTAATTTCTTCCCATCAGCCAAAACAAAAGAAGCATGAGGAAAGTGCTTATTTCTGGTCGTGTCATTCCCCTGTTGACCATGTGATGATAAAGAAATTCCAAGATTGAGATCAAGATTGCTGCCAATACCTGCATTAATAAGTCCACAATCAGTAACACACCAACTCAACTGTCTGTTAGTTTTTCTTGCAAAAATAAGAAATAAAAAAATACAAAGAAGCGATAATCAAGGTTGAAAATATCAAATCACGATTTATCATATACCTCCATCTCTAGAATTCACAAGTTCCCTCTCATAGTTACTAGGCTCAAAGTTTATAACCGCTTCTCGTCCATTACATTTGATGGCTGCTTGATCATAAGCCCCGAAACAGAAAAAAAAAATGAAATGAAGGCTCGACGATGAGAATTAATCAAACAAAATTGGTCTCGGTGCCAAAAACTAAGTCTCATAAGCAATCTGAAAATTCATGATTGCAAAGGACCTTGCAGCTTCTACTTCGCTGTCGAATAACCCAAGATACATATAACTGCAATAAACCATTTTGTAATTTTACCTGTAATTCTTAACCTAAGAATAGTTTATAAGCTTCTACATAGCTTTTTAGGATCTCCCAAGTTTTGTTTGTTTTTTTTTGATGAAAATTTATATAATCACAACGACTTACCATCGCGTAACTGAGCTTCTTGTTCCATGGCTTGCAACCGAAGCTTAAGCTCTGTGTTCTCGTTACTCAGCCCTGTTGTATCTCTCTTACAGAGACAAGATTAAACAGCATCAAATACATATTTTGAAAGCAAAAATCTAACCGGATTAGAAAATGTCAACAACGCTACATGGTGTGTACAAGAAATATATACAAGCATATAGAGGCAGTACACAATTAATTTTTTGCTTTAAATGAAATATAAACAAGCCTAAGTCTCCTCAATACATGAACATAAGGTGGACTAATACTTCTCAGGATCATCTTCGATTAGTGTCTACATTACCAACCAGTACACAATTAATTTTTTGCTCTAAATGAAATTAATAGAAAATAATGGCAAAAAACAAGTATACTCTAGCCACGTCAAGGAAAGAAAATAGAGAGATTAAGGCTTACGCTCATGTAAGCCAGAACATGGCCACCAGAGACGTACTTGCGATGCACTTCAACATCTAGTTGCTTGCGATCCTTTGTTAAATCCAACAAACCTCTGCTCACATAATTCCACAACTAAATGATCTATTTTACAATAGCTAATCCATGTATAATGTAATAAGCAAAAATTAATGGCAATCTAATTCAATTAAAGCATAATCAGTTGCACATTATACCCAAGTAATCATCATATTTGGTTTAAGTGCAAAATAAGCTACACTTTTGGACATCCCTAAATTTAAGCAAGTAGAAAAGAAAACATATTTACCAGAAATATCCATTTAGATCATAGTTTCTACATTGAGAATGTTTGGACCTCCCACATAAGGCTCTCGGATAGTTTTTTATAGTATACAAAAAAACTTTCAGTATAATTATTAATCCTTAGGAATGAGAAACAAATGAAGATACATTTTTCTAGTTGAACGACCCTAGTTATTCAAACTTCAACAAAAAATATCCTTAAACATTAGAATTTACAAATATTATAAGCAAATCATGTCATAAAAAACAAAATAAGATGGAAAATGAACAGACAAATTCACAATCCTTTTAGAGCTCAAAACGGTAGAGAATCGACACCACATTTTTGGCAAGGATAGTCAAGGATCGGTAAAATCTTGACTAAAAAATTAATACGCAGTGCATATAAATAACATGAAAATCAAAACCAGAAAAATGATAATTAGAGGAGCGGGTCCCGGAGATATACCTGGAACAGCGTAAGTTGAGCAGAAAGAGTATCCTTACGCTGTGCCTTGCTCGGGCCGAGTTTGTGGAGGACTGAATGGGCTACAACATTTTTTTTTTCTGTCGATGAATCTGAACGAAGGAGAGATTAATTAAGACAGTGGTAAAAGTTAATCAAATATTTGCTTCAGTCTGCAAGATAAAAAAAAAAATTTGTATACATATATTAAGAGTTTAGATTTCAGGTTAGCATCTAGTTCAACTTGAATCTATTAAAAACCATTACGCAAGCATCAAATACAAGATACATGGTCTATAAAACAGTTCTACCTTTGTGTAGTTATTAAACTTCATAAAAAAAATAAAATTAATAAAAAATAATAGTAATAATACAATGGTAAAAGTTATCAAACCAATAACTAGGAGTCTATAAACTACCAGCCACTAAGAAAACTAGATTTCATGTTGCAAGATAACAATAAACTGTAGCCCTGAAACTACATATATTCAAAGTTCAGATTTGTATTTTCAGGAATTTAATCAATTAAATCGTTATGCAAGCATCAAATACCAGATACATGGCCTATTAATTAATAAATAGTTCACCTTATGTGACTATTAAACTTCTAACAAAAAAAGATAGAGAAAAAAAGAAACAGGAGAACTGTAAAGTTAATATCCTTCTTTTCCCCCCTTTTCACTAGTGTTTGCAGAAGAAAAGTTGAGAGAAGAAATAACCATTTTTTTAAAACTCAGATAAGCTCAGAAATTGAGAACTCAAGTTCTCAAGAAATAAATTCTTCAAATAGCTTTGAAATTGAAAATTCCCAAAATATTAGTAATTTGAGCCCTCTGAGATTTGAATCCCAATAGCATGGGTAAAAAGATCATTAATAGGTTATAGAAACTTGATACAAAGAAATTCAGAATACCACATTGAAATGCATTTCCAATCAACAAATCTTGAGTTAATTAAAAGTGAATATATACTACTTTTTTTGGAACCACGGTACTACTAATTAACTAAACTCAGTATTCTTGGATAATCTTTTTTAAGAGAAATACTTGATTTTAAAAAGGTCATATATTTGTAGCTAATTTTCTGCGTCGCCTCATTGCTGGATTTAAATCAAACAATTTTATTTATTGATTTTGATACAAAATAAAATAAAAAACTGCAGTACCTTCGAAATGGCTAACCGCCCGTTTGACTTTCTTCGCACAACCTTCGCAATGAAACGGGAGTTGGCGTTGCTCGGTTAATTTCCAACATTACAACCATTGTAGCATGTTTCTATTTTATAAATTGCGCCCAATTGAGGAGGTAAATTGTAAATAAGTTAACTTCAAGGGGTATTTGAAATTTGAAAACATAACTGGGATTTTCAATAGTTAAGCTTAACCTTAGAGTGTTTTCGTAATTATCCCTTTGAATCACGGAGCAACCCAGTAATTTTTCAAGATTAGAAATACCCCATTGTCATAATGATTCTTATTTATAAATTGCGGCATATTCAAGGGGGTATTAAAAATTTTAAAGATAACTGGTTTGGTTGGTTTGTTTTTTTTGTGTTTTTTTAGTTAAGCTAAACCGAGTATTATTGTAATCATCACATTGAATCATGGGTCTAATTACAAAAAGTACCCTTGAGGTTTGACTTAATTATAAAAAAAAATAAATAAAACAAGATAATATTCAAGAAAATATAACTACCGGTGAGGTTTATTTTGTCTTTATATTTACCGCCGCATAAGCAAAAAAAATTCAAAATGAACCTTTACATTTATAAAATATATAACATTTTGCCCCTTAAATTTTAACACTGGATTAAACTTCAGGGATAGTTTTTGTAATTATCCCATTATATTATTAGAAGTGAGGGCAAACACTGTAGTCTTCCTCCTTCTTGTAAGGTTTACATGAACTTGAGTCCTGTTATCTGCAGGTGCAAGTTCCTTTGGGCACTTAGATTTCATAATACTCTGCATGTATTTGAATAATCCATTAAAAAAGCTTCAACTAAAGATTTTTTAATTAGTAATAACTAATGATTAGAAAAGATTCCCACAAAAATACTCAAGCTATTTCAAATAAAAACTTTCAATAGGACAGTTTGAATCCAATCTTACTACTAAAAATATTTTTTTAAAAAAATAAAAATAAAAGATACCCCTAAGAAATGTGCATTTTCTGGATCATCGAGCCTTCTTAAAGGCCCGACATCAACTAAAAGCCATTTCTCCAGAAAGTAATGTTGCGATTCACAATCTCAGGTGGCTGAGGGGTTGATGGCACGTCCCCAGAAAGTAGCCTTGCAGTTCCAGCAAAGCTTCTCGAGCTTGAAGAAGGCACACCTTGTTCTGCAGACGCTTCTACGGCTCCTGCTCGTCTCGCTTGATTAAATATCTCATCCACATCATTATTTACCTTTGATGGATCGGAACAAGCATCCCACTATAAATATAGAGTAGCATGAGCCATTGCGACGTTCAAAGGACATTCGTAAAACAGCATTAAGATAAATGTTTGGACTCTAAATCAAGTTTTCATGACCTAAATCAAATAGATTTCAATAATGAAGCTTTTGTCATTGTTCTAAGCTCTAACCCTAACCCTAACCCTAACCCTAACTCAAACAACCATTCCAAAACCAAGATCAATCTCATAAACCTAAATATATAATGAAATCAGAATTGGTCCTACATACATAACTAATCAATTGAATCCGAGAAATTACAAAATTATACCTCTTATCCCCGTCGGTGTAGTACTCCTGAGGATCAAAATCAGGATCGCTATCAGAATCCTCCTCGTGCTTAGGGTTTCTATTCAGATCCGCAAAGTCCTAATTCCACCACCTTCGCCGCCGCCATCGCCGCGTCTCCGACCACCAGAAGTTGAGCCACCAGCTTTAGAGCGGAACGAAGACTGTAAGAGCGGGAGGCAGGCGGCGGCGAAGGGGATCGAGATCGAGAAGGAGAAGCAAATAACTGAGAAAGCGAATATTGAGGTTGAGGCTGCGCCGCCGGAGAAGACGGATCATCTGCGGCGGAGCTAGCGTTGTCGAGGAAGGTAGAGACGGCGGCGTCGAGATCGAAGATGAGGCTGAGTGTGGTTGTTGAGGCTAGACGGGGGGTCTGTGTTTGAGTTATGTTGTTTGAAGGCGGCCACTTATATTAATTTTATTTATTGTATCTTAACATTTTTTAATATAATTTTTCACATCGGTTCTGTAAAGAACGGATGTAAATAATTTTAAGTTACATCAGTCTTGAACGAACGGACGTGGAATGTACATATCGCATCAGTTTCTTTAAAAATCGACGTAAAATATTTACATCAGTTTTTTAAATAACGGATGTGAAATGGCCGACGTTAAATCCCTACTTTTTAGTAGTGCATATACATGTGTCAATGTCATCTTGGGAGATCGCTAAGACTTGATGTACCATGAAAATAATTCATCTCGACTTTTGTGTTTTCCTCATCTAATTTTGGTATGCATTGCTATTTTTTAATTATGAAAGCAGTAACCAATTTCTTTTAATTTAGGTAATGTTTAATGACAATAAACATATTCAAAATTAATTTATACGCAAATAACATCAAGTATATTTATTAATTGCACTTAACATAATTATCTTAAATCTTGATTTTTTTTTCCGGCCTTTTTACAAGGGCAATTAAATTTGTATGTTTCTCATTCATCTTGGATATCTTTTCAAGAATCGAAACTAAATATAACGAGCAATGGCTTCATGCTCTCTTATTGTGATAAGTCACAATCTCTCATTCTGTTCAACAAAACAAAATAACCAACGAAAGTATATCTGGTTCAATGGTATGAAAATTACTCTTGATAATTGACAACCCTCTATTTTTTATTTCGTACTTAAGACTTTTAAAGTTTAATAATTTATTTTATTTTAATTTATATAATCTTTATTAAATGGAAATTATCTTTCTCAATTCATTATATGTGCATCACACAGATACGATAATAATAGTATTTTAAAAAGATAAGAAGAAATTATGAACACCGTTTTGATAATATTTATATCATGTTGAGATTTGATTATATAGAGGTTTTTGTAAATAACGGATACTAAACTTCTATGGGTTTGTTTTGACTAGGTTTTGTTAGGATTTTGAATCCATTCAAAATCGTGAGTGTTTAAAATTCTATTCATAGTAAGAATGTGTGTTTGTTATATGATTTATTATCGTTTACTTTTTATGTTATATTTGATGTCAAATCATATTTGGAAAGTGGATGATCATGTATTTTTATGTTGTATTTGATGCCAAATCATTTCTGAAAAGTGGATGATAATGTATTATTATATTATGTTTAGTAATATTTAATTTTTTAAATATAATGATAATGTAATAAAAGAAATGAATGTGGGGTTAGGTGTAAGAAATTGTTGATTATGAATTGAAAATTTGATAATAGAATATACGAGAATTAAAATTTAGAATCTCAATTCTAATATTCACAGTTTTAGAGAATATATTTATGACTTTTGTCAACTATCTTGACTCGTGGTTAATTTAATGGGAAAACTCATATTTATTTATATACCATAAAACACAAATCCCATAAAATCCAACGAGTCTTTTTATTCCCATCTAGGATAAATACATACCATATAGTCCATAATGAGGAATATTTTGACAAATCTGCCCCAAAAAAACTGAATAGAAAACCCCCACATCCATGGAAAGAAAAGCAAATTGAGATATCTGCATGGTGATAGAGCATGCTTCACGCAATCAATCTCACTGCCTACGCCAATCGCCACGCAAATCAATTTTCATTGCCCACGCCAATCGCTCAATAAACTATGCTTCTGCGGATGAGATTTTAAATTACAAAACAACAAATGATTTTTGTATTCCCGCCATCATACACAGTTGATAACACACAATTCTAATTGGTTTTGTTTGCAAATGAACATTGATGGTAAGTCATCTATTTTTCGAAATATTTTTTTTCAGAAAATTTTTGTTCTTCGTCTTTTCAATTTTCAGAATATTTTTTTTCACGAAATTTTCTTATTCTTCGCCTCTTCAATTTAGTTTCAACCAAATCTTTTTTTTCCCAATATCAGTTTCATATAGTGTTATTTCGTGAAATAAGAACTAAAATTTTATCATTTCCCCTTTAACCTTATAAGGTGACATTTATATGCCATCCGCTTTAACCTATGTTTATACAAACTTTCATCCTCTTTTCAAGTCTGCTTATCACAATTGAGATTTGGGGATATGCTCTGTTTGTTTAGTTTATTACTTCCTCCATAATAATACTTTTTAGAAAAAGATAAGAATAGAGCTTGTAAATATGTATTATTTATGGGAACATTTCAATTTAGTTCTATGTTTTTTTTTCAAGTCGTCTGAATATAGACCCATTACTCAAATACTCTAAAAATATTGCAATGAAAATTCGATAAAAATGAAAACAAATGTGTCTCAGAGTTCCATTCCAATTTAGTTCAATATCATAGTGATTAGAAGTTTTAAATTCAACGTGATATATTGTTTATGATACTGCTAAACAGAGTTGGCAATATCATGGTGATTAGAAGTTTAAAATTCAACTTGATATATTATTTATGATATTTCTAAACATAATTGGACATTAGCTCTGAATTTTTTATATGTGTGAATAGTTTGTGTGCTTTCAACTATCAAAGTATTCACCTATTTTTTTGTTTGTAATTATTTGGACAGTAGCTCTGAATTTGTCGGTTTGTAGTTGGTAAAGTCTTTTAGTGGTATTTCTAATTGGAATATAGTTCTCATTTTTTACAAACAGATTCCAAACTACTCTATCAGGTAGGTTTTAATTAGTCGAACATAGCCCTAACAAACATATTCCAAACTACTCTTTTATTTAGTTTTTAATTAGTCGAACACAGCCCTAACAAACAGATTCCAAACTACTCTATTAGGTAGTTCTCAATTGGTCGAACACAACCCTAACAAACAGATTTCAAACTACTCTATTAGGTAGTTTATAATTAGTCGAACACATTTCTAATCTGTAGTCCAAATAAGAACTGATTTTTTTGAGTGAAGCCACCCTCTTTTTTAAGACTAGTTTTGTTTTTTAGAGTGTTATGTAATTTTGCACGTATTCTCAAGGTATTTTTTTATTCCAGTTTATATAGTAGTTTAGAATATAGTAGTTGCCATGTTTTTTCAAACTGAATCCCAACTACTCGACTATGTAGTTTGTAAGTATTCAACTACAACCTTATTCCGTATTGTGAAGTACTTATTTGTTGTAGTAGTTCTGAATAGTGGTGTTTTGTTTAGTGTAGTTGCAAATTTTTTAAAATTAGTTTGTAATTATCTTTCAACTATCGACTAGTTGTAAGTAGTTTTTGCTATTTAATTTTATTTTCTCAAGTTATAATTTATAATCTAGTTTATAATAATCCCAACATTTGTTATATATTTGATGTAGATTTGGCCGACTACGGAGGTATCATTCTTCTATGTAATTATGCCGAGGAGACGCTCGTAGTTGATGCAGAGACCGGATTCTCTTTCGATGCCCTTGTTCTAAGAGTCCAAGCAAACTGGACTCGAGTAATATTTCATGTATGTTTAGTTAGTTAAAAAAACAAACTCAAAGCCTACTTGATGCTCAATCAACCTGCAGTCAACTGAAGCTTTAAACTTCATCAGACATGGAATTTTGTAGTCATATTTCCTTTTGGTAGATGTAATTACTTACCAGTCTAATTGGCAGATCTGTAGCCCCAAATGTGATATTCAAGTTATGGTTATAATTTCTTTGGTTAAAGAAAAGTATATGGTTAAATTGAATTTTTTAAATTCCAACATAATGATTTTTTACATCCTTTCCAATTTTGCACTTTAGCGTACAGAGACTCAAACTCATCTTAGTACGTCAACATTAATAGGATGGCGATATTTGCACCACCATTTACTCCAAGTGCACCAAACTCAAAAAACATTTTGAAAACCAATGGCCCTATTCGAGGGCAACATGCTTGATTCCTACTAAAAACAAGAAATAAACATTGGAGGTGTATTTATCCGCTTCAATAAACAGGCATGGATATTGATCCAATTGCTTGAAATGATACATGCTATCACCAAGTTCCACTTGTCTCTGCTCGGGTTTAACTATTGTGTTATCACATTACAAAATATGGCAAATAAATACATTTAAATTTAAGAATATAATACTACTATTATTTATAATTATGAAAGATAATTGACTCCTTTCATTTTTCGCGTGTGTAATTACACCTACAAAACCAAACTAGCTCTATTCTACCTAGAGTAGGCTGCAGCAACCCAAAAAATATAAAAAATAAAAAAACTCTATTATAATTAGAGATTGAATTCATTTTAAAAAGCCTAACAAGTAAACTACTTGGCAAAGTGGCTTGTGTATATCAAGTCTTTGTAGTTGCTCATGATGCAAATCCCCTTCTGATCACTTTTTTGTTGTCTTTCCTACCCTTTGCCGCCATTGCTTTGCTCGCCTTTTATTTTGTCATTGTAGTCAGAAAAGAAGCTGATGATGCTTGCCATGCTACACCGGAATTGTCTGGAAAGAAATCATGTAACACGTAATTCAATAAGTGTCTGGAAACAAACTGAACAATAATTATCAATCAGAAGAAAAACTACCAATACCTGAACAATAATTATTAATCAGAAAAAGAACTACCAATGTACAGTATAACAAACAGAAACACTAAGTTTGCAATTATATACTAATGGAGTTAGTACTCAGTTTTCTTACTAATCGTTCAGTTTCAAATATACCTGAATAGGTGAAAATTTTGGAATAATGTAACAACTGCACATGCCAACATTAACTTGCTCACATAAATTCTAAAGGAAACAAAATCTACCATTGGATGGGCAAAGGCTAATATGAGATTTTTTTTTTCTAGATTTAAGATAGTTAGATTTCATTGAAGAATTTTAGAATTGAATTGACAAGTTTTGAATTTTACAATAGAAGTTTTGTATTATTCAAGGGTAGTTTCGAAGTTTTTGAAGGGAGTGGTTTTGAATGGCCAAGGGTAGTTTTGTATTAATTGAGTACCTTGAAGTTTAATAGAGTAGTTTTGAATTGTGAAAAATAGTTTTGAATTTCAACTTCGAAAATACCCTTGAATAATACAAAACTACTATTTAAAATTCAAAACTAGTCCATTCATTTTTTAAAAGGATTACTACTGAAAAATGCATTACATTTGCATCATTACACTCAGTAACTATTTTAAACTACTCAGGCAAATAATACCCTATTTCTCAGGCCATTTTCTGAATTCAATTGCAAATTACTCAGGAATAATACTACTTCGGTAACAATTTCAAACTGCTCAGGCAAATAATACTGTTTCAGTTCTAAATTCCTTTTTTACCCAAAGTAGCCTTGAATTTACCATTTCCTACAGTGCATACTACTTGTAAAATTCAGAACTACTCTGTTAAAATTCAAAATTATTTTTCACAATTCAAAACTACTCTATTAAACTTCAAGGCTACTCAATTAATACAAAACTACCCTTGTCCATTCAATTTCAAAAATACCCTTGAATAATACAAAACTACTATCTAAAACTCAAAACTAGTCCATTCATTTTTAAAATGAAAACTACATGAAAAATACATTACATTTGCTTCATTACACTCAGTAACAAATTCAAACTACTCAGGCAAATATTACTGTTTCAGTTCCAATTACTCTTTTTCCAAAAGTAGCCTTGAATTTACCATTTCCTACAGTGCATACTACTCGTAAAATTCAGAACTCAGTTAAAATTCAAAACTATTTTTCAAAATTCAAAACTACTCTATTAAAGTTCAAGTCTACTCAATTAATACAAAACTACCCTTGGCCATTCAAAACTACTCCATTCAATTTCGAAAATACCCTTGAATAATAAAAAACTACTTTTTAAAATCCAAAACTAGTCTATTCATTTTTAAAATGTAAACTACATGAAAAATGCATTACATTTGCAACATAACACTCGGTAAGTATTTCAAACTAATCAGGCAAGTAATACTCTATTTCACAATCAAAAAATAATAAAATAATAATAAACAGAAACAAATACTGAAGCAAATATCCTTCACAAACTACGAATAATGATAGTTCCAAGTTATCCAAACTTGGAACTTGAAACTTGAAAGACAATTACTGATTCTCCTAATATAAAAAAAAAGAACTACTCTTGCATAATCAATAATATTCTTAATAAATTCAAAACTACTATTGACTAACTAAAAATGAGTCCACTAAATTTTGAATCAAAACTACATGACAAATGCCTTGCTTATTCACCAAAAGTAGTTTTGGATTTTCCATCTCGTATAGTACATACTACTCGTGATCAAAAATTAGAACTAATCTTGCATAGTTGAAACCTATTATTCAAAAATTCAAAACTACTCTTGAGAAATTCAAAATGAGTCCATCCAATTCTCAAATAAAATCTACATGCCAAATGTCTTGCTTATTCACCAAAAGTAGCTTTGAATTTTCTATCCCGTACAGTTGATACTACTCGTGAAAAGAAACAGAACTACTCTTGCAAAATTTATACCTATTTTTTAAAAATTCAAAACTATTCTATTCAACTTCGAATGTACTCTTGCATAAAACAAAACTACTATTGATTCAAAATTTTTTGAAGAGATTGGGCAAAAAAATTAAAACTATTCTTTAGAAAAAGAAATGGAACAAAAAAATTGCAGATTAGCAAGAATTACAAAACTTACTGGGTATGTAGACTCTTCTTCGCCCTCCTCGACACATGACCACGGTTATTTATAACTGAAATATTCAACTCCAGTTTGAAGAGATTGGGTAATTATTGCTTCGCCTAGAAAAACTACGCGAATCCCTTCCACATGCGCAAGGTATGGGATTTGATTTGGAGCAAAACTTCAAAGGATGCGGTGGATTTTGTCCAATGAAATTGAATGGGTTCGTGCGGATTTTTCAGTTTGGAATGTGAATTTCTAGTATCAACTTCCGTGGAGGAAGGGATTTGATTTGGACCTGAGATTCAATTGAATCAGTTTGGAATTCTCCGTTTCCAGCTTCAATTTTCGCAGGTGAAGGGATTTGATTTGGACGGAGGGTTCGAAAGAATCAGTTTTGGTTTACCTTTCCTGTTTCAAATTCCGCAGGGGCGCTTTTTGATTTTGACGGAGGGGTCAAACGATTCAGTTTGGAATTATGTTTTCCAGTTTGGGTTGACAAGATTTTTTCGAGAGGGAGAAATTCCAAATTTTACCTATTTGCTTCAATTACGGTTAATTGACAAGAAAGAGAAAGATTATCAAATATAATTCAATTTCACTAGCATGCCACACGGGTACCAATCTCACGGTGTAATATTGTCTACACTTAGCAGTTTAGATGTTTTAGAGAATTTTAGATTTGATAGGACTAGTAGGGAAGTTTTTTTTTTTTTTTTTTTTTTATCTCTTTTGGAGTAGTTGAGAATTTTTACCTAATTTAATTTAGGGAATTACATTTAGTGCCCCAAAACTCGTTCAAAAAAAAAAAAAAAAAAAAAAAAAAAAAAAAAAAAAAAGCCTTCATACCATGTGAAATGTCCACTTTAGATGATTGGATAAAGAAAAAAAAAAGATTTTTTCTTAACTTTTTTCTTAACTAGGTAAAGAAAAATTAGCAAATAAGAAATTATTTGTGTTCCATAATTATATTTTCTTAACATAAAATACATTGCTCTTTTATCCATTGGCAAATATCTTCTTGTGAGCTCATTTGAAAAAATTCTAAGAAATAATTTTATATCAATTATTTATCATAAAATACACAAATTATATTTAATTACTATTTTATAAAAAAAAATTATCTCAATTTTTTTTATTAATTTCTAGTCAAACCAAATGAGAAATGAAAGGATGTCTCTAGAATTTTCGCAATAAATTGAGAAATTAAATTCTATAAATCTCGTGGTAGCAGAGTGTGTGGCTATTAACAAAATGTCATCTTGAATGGAGCCTACGAAAAGATTCGTGCATGTTCCAAGTACAAAAGAGGAAATATATATGGACGGGATTTATTGTCGTGGGCCATCAAAATCTAGAATGTTTTGTCTAACAATTGTTTGTCCTTCGTCTTGATGCATCATTCAGCTATTGAAGCATCAAATTTTGATTTTTGAATCCTCACCACAATTTATTATTATAATTATTATTTTTATAAAATAATCTCTTGCATCCTCTTATTTGTGTAAATATCATATAGAGTCGTACTTGGGTTGATATGGAGCAGAATGCATATTGTCCATATTTTGCCCTCGAAAAAGAAGTTTTGATGTGTATTATGTTGGTCCCATCAAAGTGATGATTGTCCTCACATACCATCATGAGTCTTCCATGCCTAGTATACTTATCAAGCCAACCACGTTTACGTACGACACTTCAATGCGATAAAGATAGGGGGGAAAAAGATGCACTTGTCCTTGCGTACGGTAGTCAAAATCATTTCATTTAATTACCACTTTTAAGCAGTGGCAAAAATCTCAAGGGTCAAACTACAGAAAGCCCTGTAGAGACAGGAAGCGAGGCCAAAGCCCTACCTACACGACTAAAGATCTTTTTTATTAAAAAATACACCGACATCAAATATTACATCGGCCGATGCAATAAAAAATATTGGTGTTTCGATAAAATAGGATACTCACACCTTAACCTGATTGATCCTACAAAAAAACACCTAATGCCAAGGGAATGGACGACCCCAACGTAGGCCCTTCGATATTTAAGTTAGTGAGTGCGAGAGAGATTCGAGAGCTCAAAACGTAAGATCAAATCAACATAGAGTAAAGAATGAGGTTTGAGTCTTCTCTATATAGATAAGAGAAGTGTTCCCCAAGTTAGGGTTCCCCTCTCCTACTATAATACTATGAATATCACAACCGACTTAGAATTCAAATTTCTCCTATATGCTAAGTTTCCATAAGTAATAGATCTCTCACTAAATTACCAGAATAGGCCTGGATCTGTAATTCTTTCCATGTTATAGTCCGTCGAGACCCCACAAAAATAACCCATAACAGCCTGTTATGGCCCAAAACCATAAAGCCCATCACTCAATGCCGAGTTACCACTCAACACCAAGTTGGTACAATGAGACTCATATCATAGGAGCTCGCTACCCGTATAAGAACTTGTCACTCTCATACATCAGGTCGCTGATCCTTAGAACAGCTCGCTCAACTCTAAAAAAGAATGCTCCTTACGAGAAATAAGGTCGCTTACCCAAATTACCATAAATATCTACATATGGCCGACGTGAACATTTGATATCGTATCAGCTAGTCCCCCATATTATGGTCGATTTAGGTACGAAATCAGACAGAATATATAAGAAGTAAAGGATACGTCGGCTAAAAATCATATACCTTTTACTCGAACAAAACCACGAACATGAAGCATTACTCAAGCATTACCACAAACCAATTCATTAGCTCACCATGAACTCACATCATAATCCATAATAACCCAACTCACAATACCGAGCTGTTACAACACCACTTATCTGACAAAAGCTAGCCAACTCACATAATAGCTCGTCACTTCTATATGAGAGGTCGCTACCCCCAAAACCGACTCGCTCACCCCCCAAAAGGATTGCACCTTCAAGAAGAAGAGATCGCTCATAAATCACTATCAAGATGTATATTACCGATCTGGATATCGATCAACTCACACCCATAAGAACCATCCATTGACAACCTAAAGTCATTCCCTTTGCACAATAACCAAACAGAATGTAATCATGCATTTTTAAGAAGTCAAAAACATGTCACCTCTGGCCATCAGATCCTTATTAAGACCATTAAATGCATCCTAGCACTATGTCGGGTACGTGTCACTTCCACGTATCCTCGTAATATATTTAATCTTGCGGGTCCAAAAAAGAAAGGCCCAGAATAATAACCCTACCAACTTCCCGCCTTTCAAAACATTTACTCTCCTTTCAGCTTTTCACGCCGCCTAACACTTAACATACCCTTTCATCTTCATTTGTTTTCATTTTATCAAAAACACAGACAAAAACACCATCTTCCTTGTGCAAAAATTCTTTCTCGCGAAATTCTGCAAAATCCACAGCGCCCCAATATTCATCTGCAAATTCATCAACCGCAATAATGAGTAAGTCCCCCAAGTCCTTCACCATGATGATAATTACTTTAATTTATTATGGGGATTGTTGCATATGCTGAGTTTAATTTTATGTCTTCCCCTCCCCGTTAATTAATTCATGATGAACACAGTGCCTTCAAACTCTGATCTCCAACACCCAATCTCTTCAAACCCACACACTTTCTCTGAAACCAAACCCATCGAAACTCCCCTAACATTCAAGAGAAGATGAGAAAACCCTCCTTCACCCCAACCTGGTCTATATGACGAACCAGATGGTGATGTTAGTTGGGCCGAACTCGAGGGTCAAACTAGAACTTACACTGAGGCTAGAGCCTTAATTGCAAATATAATAGAAGACCCCCCTTCATCCCTTCCTGAAATTGAAAACATCCCAGAAGGCATTCCCATAATTGAACCTGATATGCCTTCAACCTCTCAATCTGAACACTTCCTCGAGAATCCAGTAACCGTGATACACCCATCTGCCATTACCGACCTGCTTCCTTTACCTCAAACCACCAGGGTAGTCGGAGAAAACTACTAGTTGCTTCCTAATCGAGAAAACCTTGAAGAATTTAAGATAGTACTCAACCTTCCCGAAACCACCAAATTAGTCACTCCAACTATCCTTCAAACCGACCCAAACTATCCCCCGCCTAACCACATCATATTCTTCGACGAGCTCCTCAAAGAAGCTTTTAGGTTTCCTCCCCACTGGTTTTATATTCATACTGCGAATAAGTTTAAAGTCCCTCTCCTCCAGCCGACTCCAAACTCAATAAGATTCCTGGCTGGATATGTAATTTTTTGTGCACATACTATAACGTCCAGCTGGATCCAGGGTTTTCCCATTTTTGTTTTCAAATAAAGTACCAAAAGAATTCCTTTTACCTCTCTGTCCGCCTCGGAAAACCACGCTTCCTGGTAAACCCGTCATCAAAAGTCCCCGATTGGCGAAAAAACTTATTTCTCATTCATAACACTAAAATCTGGACATTCAATACCTAACCGCGATACCACACGCCAAAACAAGATAATCCCCCCACTTCCAAAACACATCCAATGCTCTACAAAAATACTCTGATCAGCTCTCTAAATGGAGTAAGATCCCTTTCGACGTGTTGCAACTTACCAAGTGGGAGAGGCTATTTTCATATGTAAGTCTTGACTCGCGACCTAATGACCAACCTCTAACCAGATCTGAATTTGGTAGGTCCCTTGGTTGTAAATTCCCTTTTCCTTTATATCCATGATAGACCAAATTAATTTATCCATGTTTCTCTTGCAGATGCTCTCATCCGTACATATCTCTCATCGAGCTCAGAAGGCGCCACCGTCCAAGATGATCTAAGCCCAGCGACAACATCAGCATCGCGAGCTCCCACTGTCGATGTGGATGAGGAGCTGAACCAGGCCATGATAGCGAAAACTTGTCAAGAGGTGCCCGACGTCCTGGAAGAACGGGTGTTTCCCCAAAAAATAATGAGCAAAGGGAAAAGGACTGCTCGTGAGAGAACACCTTCAAAGTCAACATCTCCAGCTCAAAAGCACTGACGTCTCTGCAAGACTTATGCCCCCGCATCGAGCTCTCCATCTTTAGAGAAGAGTCTGGCACAATGCGCCATTGTTGACCAATTCAAATCCATGCTAACCCCCCAGGTGAACTTACATTTTCCAGAATGTATATTTTGAATTATTATGCCACACACTTAACGTATCTTATTCTCCCCTTTGGAACATAGATTGAACCTCTAATGGATGCTCTGTCGAATAATTTTCTGATGACCTCTACTGATGGCGAGGTGTAGAAAGCTTGCAACGAGCTAACCGCACAAGAGGAAAAATAAACACAACAGCTGTCCCTTACACAAGGGGAGCTAGACGAGGCTCTTCGCCAACTGACATCTCGCGAAGAAGAACTGAACGTCTCCAAAAGTCAAGTAGAGACTCTGAAGGATGAAAGTACTCGACTAGGAGGTCGCTTGATGGATCTGGAGGGTCAGTTGCAGAAGATGTGTGAGAAGATGGAGGGCGCCATTCGCATGGCTCGCGAACAAGGAATAGCCGAATGGGAAGCTAAAGGTCATCGCACATTTCTGAGGAGTGAGGTGGGGAAACTATTCATGGATGCGTACAGGGATGAATGTTTTGTAGGTTTTTTAGGGGTGTTGAAAATCTAAGGTTCATGTCTCGATATTATCGGAGTTTGATTATTTGTAGATATCAATGTGTTTTTAGCTTTGTGAAAATTGAAAGACAATGGTATAAAATGAAAATAAATCAATTAAAACAAGTAAAGAAAGTCAAATAACAAACTATGACTAACTAGGAAATGTAAATGCAAGTATTTTAGATGACTTGAGTGTGTGCCTTGTTGAAATTGCAAGCAATAAAAAAAAATAAGCAAATAAAAGCAAGGAAACAACAAGGTACAAGCAAATAAACCTAAAGCACAACTATGCTTGCATGATCTTAAAATCAAAATAATGCAAATTAAAAAAAGTCAAAAGCACCAACAAAAAGAGCAATTAATGTTGGCGTGAAAGTTTAAATCTTTACGAAAAATAATAAGAAACGAAGATTAGATCTAGGATTCAACATAAAATTATGCATGAAAATAAAAACCAAAATAAAGCATATGAAATACTCAAAAAAAATGATCAAGGACTCGATATATGATCTTGGTGTGTTACTCACCTAGATTCCATATCCAAATCACAAAATCTAACAATAAATCTAAGAGCTAAGGTAAAATGCATAAATTGAAGAACAAGCATGAAATTAAAGAAAAGATTACTTGATTAAGGAAAGGAACAACAAACTTGAATGAAATAGCAAAAATAAAATCCAAGTGATGACTTGATTTCTTATTGAGCTTACAAACCCAAGGAAAAGCTTGAAATTAAATCTAAGATCTAGGGAGAGAAATAAATCCCAAACCCAATCATGGGTTGGGAGAATAGTGGATGTACCTTTACAAAACGAGAGTTGTGTTCTATTTATACTAGGTTTAATTGGGGTTAAATGAGTCAAATTGAGTTTTAAGGCTTGGATTTCCCGGGTTTGACAAAGTTTGACCCAAAATGGCCATGCTAGCCACTTGGATAGACTTTTGGCTTGATTTGGCTTGAGGTGGCTCAAGGTTGGTGCAGTCTGGGCTAGTTTGGCTCGCCAGGTGGGCGCTGGCTTGGCAGGGTGTGGCACGGAACTTGGCATGAGCAGGCGCGCAAGCAGGCGTGAGTTTTGGCATTGCCTGGCACCGGGGGCAGGGCGCAGGCTGACGTGGCATGCACGCGGGCGGGCGGGCACTGGTGGGCGGATTCACGCGGGCATGTGGGCGGGCGTGCAGGAGCTGCCGAGTGCGTGCGGGCGCTGGTGGCGGATGCGCTTGGGCATGCGTGCGGGCGGACGGGAGTTTCCGAGCGCGTGCTGCGCGTGCGGGCGTACTGGGCGCTGCTGGCATGAGTTTGGGCAAGACATGGCATGGGTTGGTGTGAGTTTTGGCTTCGCCTGACATGCCTTGAACATTCCATAATGTTTGCCACTTTGGAGCTTGCTCTTGGCGCGAATTTTGGCACGTCTTGGCTTGACCTTTGGGCCTCCATTCCCTGGATTGAATTCAAATCATTGGGCCACCTATGAAATGAGAATTTTGAACATAAAAATCCAAGAATTTCACCAAACCTCAATTAATTGAACCCATTTAACCAAATTAAGTGTAAAATCATAAAGAAACACGAAAAATAATAAAATGAGAAAATAACCTAATAACCTAACGAATCTCGACTCGAAACAACTATAAATGACACTAAAATCTAATTAAAAAACAATAAAAACACCACAATTACATGCAAAACAACCACCCCACACTTATCAGTTTGTTCGTCCTTGAACAACGAAAAGAATCGAGAATGTACATGCAATGAATATTATGTAAAAAGAAAAATCCTTGTGCTTATCCTTATTAGGATGATAAAAGTATCAACATAAACTCGTATCGCCAAGCATTGCTCGTACCCCTTCTCAGGTGAAAACCAAATCGATGACTTCCTCTCAAATAGAATTTTGAGGGTGTTCGCTCAATTCACTTAAGTGTTTTGTTATATGGGACGTGTATACGCTAGAATCGGATAATGCATGCACCTTATCAAGATTCCACGAATCGAAAACTCAAAATCACCCATTGTACATGACCAAACAAGAATCGAAAGAGGTCTTTATTTTAGGTTGTAATGTTGGCTCTTTGGTAAGGTATGGAATATAGTGGCTAACACACGATCACACGTGATCAATAACACACGAAACCTTAACTTCTAGAACCCGAAGCTTATGATCGCTTCACCCTTTCCAAATTACCAAACTTTCATTCGAAACCCTTTCGTTCGTACACACTCTTCCACGACTTTTATTTCACAAGACTTAGAAGCCTTTTGAATTCGCTTCTTTTTACTAAACTTAGCCCTTTTTAAACATTAGGCTTTTCACTTGAACGCACGCTTTATCACTTTTTGTGATTTATGTTGGAGTTTTATTCTCTTTTTATTTCTCCTTTTCTTTTGTGTGTATAAGGAACTCAAAACCCAAAACCCACAATTGATTTCCCTCACATTTCTAGCCAACTAATAACATACACTCTCATCTCACAATATATGAAGATATAAGAGCTAAAATTGAGCTCGGCTAATGATCGAAGAATTCTTAGCACTCTAAGAAATCTTCTCCGCAATAGTACAGAGTCGATTGTAGAGCGGTAAATTTTCCCGAGTCGTGTCTCTCGAGGATAGATATAATTGGCAATAAGTGTTTTTAATTAATCTCTTATTAATCTCAATTAAACTAATTTAATCTAAGAAAGCATTAATCATTGGTTTGGTTTTGAGTTTTGATCACTAAACTTGAATTGAAAAGAGAGCTTGAAAAACATTGAGGCAAAGAGAAAGAAATTTAAAACTTGCTTGGGAATAATCAGACTTAATGACATAAATTTAACCTAATTAAGAACCTTAATTAAATTAAAACTATTAATTAAGAAAGCTTGTAAATTAAAAAGCTAAAAAGGAGGGAAAGTCAAACTTAAATTCAAAAGAAGTCAAATGGATTTAATAGGTAAAGTCAAATGTTTCAAAAAGGAAAACTTCATAACTCTTTTAAAGGCTAAGAAAATGTTTAACCAAAAGAAGTAAAAAGCTTCCACTAGCAAGCTTCAATGGAGTTTCTAAGCAAGAAGAAGAACAAGCTCAAATGTTGAAATAGAAATTTAAAAAGCAAGGCAACAACACTACTACTATCTATAAACCAACACAAGATCAATGCAACAACACAATAACAACTCAATATGAAGAACAAGGAAAAATACTACCAATATTGCATTCCAACCAAAAGCTTCAAATGCGGCTTACAATCTTCAAAACACCAAGAGCAACTTCATAAAATAAAATCCACAAATGAGAGAGATGTCACCTTCTCCAACACTTATGAATAACTACTAACTAACTAATTAACTAAGCTAAATTAAACTAACTAACTAAGGATTATATCTAGGTTTGCAATGGAATAGTGAAACTGAGCTTGGAAGAGATTGAATGGGGTTCAAAATCAGCCAAGGGAGGATAAGGTAGGTGAGGGAAAGTGCTAGTTTTTTTATACAAAAATGCAAAGGCAAAAAAGTCAAAATGGGTCAAAAATTTGCGTGTCAGTCGATCGACTGAAAACCAGTCGATCGACTGAGAGCTGTCGATCGACTGCTATGCCCAAAATTGCAAAACATACTACCGAGCAGTCGATTCCATGGGGTTCGGTTGACCGACTAATCTTCAGTCAATCGACAGCAAGTCCAGTCGATCGACTGACAGGTAGCTCCGGCTCATTTTCTTGTTTCCACTCTAAATGTCCGTCGGTTGTCGCTCCTTATTCGCGTTGTGTTCCCTTGCTTGCTTATTCTAATCCGAGTCGAGCGGGATGTCCTGAGCCTGCACGGGACATCCTACGGCCATAAAGAAAAAAATGAGTAGAAATAAACGAAAATCCAATGAAAACCGCACAAAAGATACAAAAACCTAAAACTAATAAAATCGGCCAAAACAAATCCTAATACCCCTAAATGAAAGCAATACACATGCAAATGTGACACCAAAAAGATAACAAAAAGAACGTACAAAAAGGTACAAATCAGCTAACAAGAAATTGGGTATAGGCTCAAGGGGGCTCGTTTATAATATTTTGAGTAGCTTATATATTTGGATATGGCCGGAATAAGGGTGATATATGTGCCTCGAGGTCATTTTGAAATTCAATCATGTACGACCAAAATCAAGCCACCTCAATGCAATTTGCATAAAAGTGCAAGTAAGACCGATAATTCACACAAGGCTACTCACTAGTTTGCACCAGGTTTTGGAAAACAAAATCAAAAGAGCTTTTAGAGCTTTGCAATCTTTTCTCGAGTAAATGTTGATTATATATATATATATATTTAGAGGCGGGTTTGGACGAAGCACAAAAATCAAATCCTCACATAAGAGGATATATACATGCAAAAACCCGACAAGTAAACTATTCAAACTTCCAAGCATATGGTGATTGCTCCACAATATAATAAAGACACAAAAGACACAAAAAATGACTCAACCATATAAATGCGTAATTAGTAAGCGTCACTTCGCCAAGAATGCGTCACTTTGCCAAGACTCGAGTTAAGAAAGACAAATCATGCTTTGTGACACCCGAACCCTAACCACCTACCCACCCCACACTTAAACCATGCAATGCCCTCATTGCATTTTTAATGAAAAACAAGTAAAAGTAGGGTGAGGTAGAAGCTTCCTAACCCGAGCGAGTTTGGGTCGAGCTCGGTGGGGTCCACTTAAGCATCTTAGCACTCTCAGTTAAATCGAGCATGGCTTATTTCTCTCGGCTCCATGAATGCTACTAGCTTATCAATTCGGCAAAGGGTGGAGTCGGAAAGAAAAATACTAAAAAGGAAAATTAACCAAAGTAAAAACATAAGAGAATATGCACATGAATCAAGACAAAACAAAATAAGGGTTAAAAAGAACTAAAATACAATAATTTGTTTTTTAATTTTTCATTTTGTTTTGGATTTTTGTAATAAGAAAGAAAGAAAGAAATGTAAAAATAAAAGAAACAAACGAAGAGAGCATGGGTTGCCTCCCAAGAAGTGTTTGTTTTACGTACTTAGCTTGACGAACTCCCTTTTTTGGTCATGGTGGAAAGAGAATAGGAGGATCCACCGAAGCTATATCCTCCTTGTCGGGAGGGTTGGTCCAATCTTTGAAACGTTGCCAGGGCATCACATAGCCCAAGTAAAGGTCATCGAGAAGCAACCGTTACAAAGGACATCTTGGATCGGTCTTCGGGTGGAATGGTGGTTTTATAATGACCCGACAACTTATCTAAAAACCAATACGAATAATGTCCAGCTAGTGTTTCAATCAGGCAAGTAAAAGTCATCTTAGGTAGATCTTCGGGTGGAATTATTGTTTTGAAGTGACATGATAACTCATCCAAAAAACAAAAGGAATAATTACTGGCTATCTTGTCCATCATGAGGTCGATAAATGGGGGAGGAAAATGATCTCTCTTGGTAGTCGCATTTAACTCCTTAAAATCAATCAACATCCTCCATCCCATTGTAGCCCTCGTGGCCAACAACTTTCCTTTTTCGTCCTTGACAATGGATAAACCGCCCTTCTTTGGTACCATGAGAATGGGACTCACCCACTCACTACTGGAAACTTCGAAGATTAAGCCTTCCTCCAACAATTTCAATTTCTCGTCTTCCACTATCTCCTTAAGATTTAGATTCAAACGCCTTTAGAATTCTCGAGAAAGTTTAGCATCATCCTTCAAAATGATTGTATGCAAATAAGTCAAAGGGATAATTCCCTTAATCTCTCCGGGTCTCCAACCAATATCACCTTTATAAACTTTAAGCCTCTCAATCAACCTCTCCTCTTCTCGATCCAAATTGACAAAGATGATAATCGGCTTGCTCTTCTTTTCTTCCAAATAGACATGCTTGAGGTGAGATGGGGGAGGCTTATGCTCGCGCTTGTGCCTCCTCTCGACCTCGTTGGAGGCTAACTCGAACAATTCACCGATCCCCTCAAGATAATCGTCAAGATTTTCAATAGTTTTGACTCCGAACCCATCATCAACAATATCCACCTCCCCCTCGAAAATGATGTTGTTGCCCTCAACGACGCATACACAATCTCTCTTACTCAAATCTTTGGCACATTGAACCACAAGTGAATCGTCATTACTAACAAAGGGCTCATCATCCTCTCTACAACCTTTAACACAAGCCTCCGGGTCAAACTCATCCTCAATGCTCATTTCCTCCATATAAACATTTTTGACCAATTCTCGGATCACATCCATATGTAAGAAATCCTCAAAAGATATGTGTGATGTATAGAGCATAGGGGCCTTAGAAGTTTGTGGCTTGTAGGCATTTGAAAATTTGTGTAGGCCTTCGGAAAGGCCCTTTGCTAAAGTGGGACCCACATGGGTGGACTCGAGAGGAGTAAGAACACTCGGAATAGAAACCACCTCCTCATCAGACGGTGGGACAGCTGTATTATAAACCACCCCACCACTTCCAAGGATCGCGACCGTATGAGCATGCGAAGGTGGGATTGGCAATTATCACATAATGACCAAGAGATTCGGATCAGGAGATGGGGTAGGGGAAATCACCAGGATAGGCGAACGAGACGGGCCCACGTGAGGAGCGACAACCGCATTTGTATAGTCATAACTAAAATCTTGTTACATGCAGTTTCTAGGATGAGAAAGAGGATTATGAGTCATCGGTGTAGCAAACGAAGGTCTAGCACAACCGGGTCTCGCTTGATAACCATGACCCCCATACACTTCCTCTGAATGAGGTATTGGCATATTGAACGGGGGAGGTGAGGGACAAGACGTGGTATCATGACCAAACATTCCACATGATGCACACGGGATATCCGGTTTTGGGCGAGATAACATAGCAAGACGAGCCTCCAAAGCCGCTAATTTATTTTCAACTCAAGTTCCCAAGAGGAAGAAACTTCAGTCACTTTATTAGCACTTAGGATACACAAGATGGGATAGGCGTCCCCAAAGATAGTTTGTTAACATCTCCCATAGTGCGGATGGGGGGTGGGGGTGGGGGGGGGGGGGGGGGGCACTTATTAAATTGGAGCTCACACCTTCAAACAACTCATACGGATCGGTCATTGGAGCAATAGTGGTGGCACCAATCGGGACATGATTGAAATTGTAAGTATGAGGACTTCCATACGGGCCGATATTTGGATATTGGCCACCCACATCCCCATTCGAACTCCCAAATCCACCATTAGACATACTCGGACAATGATCGGGAACACCATAACCGCCATACGGGTCAGGATTTAGATATTGGCCATCAATGTTCCTATTCGTACTAGCAAAGCCTCCATTATACATATTCGGTATCTGATTGGGAGCATCATAACCACCATATGGACCGGAATGCGGAGTGTGCATATTCGGAAATTGATTGGGAGCACCATATCCTCCATACGGACCATTCGTACCCGTGAAGCCACTATACCCAACTTGGTTTGCACCATGCCCTCCCATGTTGCCAAAACCATTATACATCATTCCATTCCCAACATGGTTTGCACCATGACCTCCCATGTTGGAAATGTAACCTCTATTTTCATAAGGACCTTGCATACACTCCATAAAAACGTCATACAAAAGAAAGCTAGAAACACAAAAAAACTACAAGAAAATCGAAAACCTTAACCAAGCCGAGTCGCAACGGTGCCATTTTGTTTTGTAGTTTTATTAGTGGTGTTGAAAATATAAGGTTCATGGCTCGATATTATCAGAGTTCGATTGTTTATAGATATCAATGTGTTTTTAGCTTTGTGAAAATTGAAAGACAATGGAAATAAAATAAAAATAAAGCAATTAAAAAAAGTAAAGAAAGTAAAATAACTAACTATGACTAACTAGGAAATGTAAATGCAAGTATTTCGGATAGCTCGAGCGTTTGCCTTGTTGAAATTGCAAGCAATAAATAAAATAAGCAAATAAAAGCAAGGAAACAACAAGGTACAAGCAAATAAACCTAAGGTACAACTATGCATGCATGATCATAAAATTTAAAATAATGCAAATTAACAAAAATCGAAAGCACCAATAGAAATAGCAATTAAAGTTGATGTGCAAGTTTAAATCTTTAAAAAAAATAACATGAAACTAAGAGTAGATCCAGGACTCAACATAAAACCATGCATGAAAATAAAAACCAAAATAAATCATATGAAATACTCAAAATAAAAATGATCAAGGACTCGATCTATGATCTTGGTGTGTCACTCACCTAGATTCCATATCCAAATCACAAAATCTAACAATAAATATAAGTGCTAAGGCAAAATGCATAAATTGAAGAACAAGCATGAAATTAAAGGAAAGCTTACCTGGATTAAGGAAAGGAACAACAAACTTGAATGAAATAGCAAAAAGAAAATCCAAGTGATGACTTGAATTCTTCTTGAGCTTACAAACCAAAGGAAAAGCTTGAAATTAAATCTAAGATCTAGAGAGAGAAAAAAAATCCAAACCCAAGCATGGGTTGGAGAATAGGGGATGTACCTTTACAAAATAATAGTTGTGTTCTATTTATACTAGGTTTAATTGGGGTTAAATGGGTCAAATTGAGCTTTAAGGCTTGGATTTCCCGTGTTTGACCAAGTTTGACCCAAAATGGTCTTGCTAGCCACTTGGCTAGCCTTTTGGCTTGATTTGGCTCGAGGTGGCTTGGGGTTGGTGCAGTCTTGGCGAGTGTGGCTTGGCAGGTAGGCGCTGGTTCGGCAAGGATGGGCACTGCTCGGCAGGGTGTGGCCACGGATCTTGGTGTGGGGGATGGTGTGGCAAGCACGTGGGCGGGCGGGCGTGAGTTTTGACGTAAGCAGGCCGCGCGGGCGAGCGGTGAGTTTTGGCTTTGCCTGCGCTGGGCACAGGCAAGCGTGGCATACACGTGGGTGGGCGGGTACTGGTGGGGCGAATGCGTGTGGGCATGCGGGAGCTACCGAACGCTGGTGGGGCGGATGCGCGCGGGCATGAGGGAGGCTGTAGAGCACGTGCGGGCGCAGGTGGGCGGATGGTGTGCGGGCGTGCGGGAGCTACTAGAGTGTGCGGGCACTAGTGGGCGGATGCCCGCGAGTGTGGCGGGAGGCTACCGAGCGCGTGCGGGCACTGCGAACGCTGCGCGCGCGGGGGCGTGCTGGGCGCTGCCTGACGCGAGTTTAAGCAAGACATGGCATGGGCTGGCGTGAGTTTTAGCTTTGCCTAGCATACCTTGGCTAACATTCCAGAATGTTTGCCATTTTGGAGCTTGCTCTTGGCGCGAATTTTGGCACGGCTTGGCACAGCTTGGCTTGAGTTTTGGCCCTCCATGCCTTGGCTTGAATTCAAATCATTGAGCCACCTATGAAATGAGAATTTTGAACATAAAAACCCAATAATCTCACCAAACCTCAATTAATTGAACCTATTTAACCAAATTAAGTGTAAAATAAAAAAGAAACACGAAAAACAATAAAATGAGAAAATAATAATGACCTAACAAAACTCGACTCGAAACCACTATAAACGATACTAAAACTTAATTAAAAACACGAGAAAAATACAACAATTACATGCAAAACAATGAATTAATGGCGGCCTACAAGAACACAACGCTTTTCCTGGGTAAAATGGCAAGAAGAGGTAAAGAGTGGGTTCTTCATGCTGCAGAACGAATCAAGGCCCAACTCCCTGCCATTAATATCTCTTTCGATCCCGATGTAAATGGAATTATTGAAAACCTTCCCCCTTTCACCTTTTTAAAAGGTGACCTAAAACAGCCCCCAACAGCCAAATGGTATCCTGCAAGAGCAAGGTGATTATTCGAGCTGGACTTGTTGCCGAGTTGGAGGCCCCTCTTGACGACCTGGTGCCTGATTGCAATACTGTTTGACCCTTATAATCCCAGACTTTCATTTTATTTGCTTTCCTTTAAGTAACCATGTATGAACAATCTTATTCCCTATGTTTATTATGCATCCCCTGTCATAACAAATCACCCACAAACACAAACAATCCATATCTCAACCATGTAAGTTAATTTAAAATGACAGTAAACCTTAAAAGACCAGAATCCTTCCAATCTCCCAAGTTATTACAAGCAGGGCAAAAAAAACCTGTTACCAAAGCTCCCATACTCAATACCATAACTTCAAACACTCATAGGTCGCGTAAAGCACCACATAACCTCATCTAGTTTACTTAACATGTAAATCAAACATGTTTGTACTTCAAAAGAAGATTTTTAAATCAAACATATCTCCTTCCCAGGTTATGTAAGTCAAACATATTCAAGAACGCATATAAATCAAGCACAACAAGTCATTTAAGACCTAGTCAATCAAACACAATCAAGTAAGACACAAAAAACCAAAACCAAGCATATTTCACACAAACAAAGCTGAGACAAAACATGTAAGTCAAACATGTATTCCCCACAATATCTTCAATCACCAAACATACTCAAGGACATCTCAAAATATGTAAATCAAACATATTCAAAGAATAAGTAAGAACATATAATTCAATACGTTCCTACTCATAAGTAAAGCATATAAATTTGCACAAACCACATTGATCGAGAAAAATATGTAAGTCAAACATATCTTTCCCAGAAGCGACCTCAAATATGTAAATCAAACATATTGAGGGTCCTGAAAGAACATGTAGGTCAAACATGCTCTCCCACTAAACCATTTATTCCCACATCCATAAACCATAAGAATATAATAAAGTGACCCAAAATCTCTATTATTCATTATAAATAAGTGCCCGCCTATAAAGGTTCGATAAAATCCATCACCGACCTATAGAAGTGTCGGCCATTAACAAGAATAAATAATAATGCGAAAGTATGAGCCCGCTATCCGGAGAGCTAGGCAAAATACTTTTTCAAGTGACAGATACTCCAGCTTTTAGGTAAAGCTTTCCCTTGAGCATTTCCAAGCACATACGCCCCCCTTGTAATACCTTGATAACTTTAAATGGCCTGATCCAATTTGGATTGCATCAGCCCGCTTCAATACTAGGTCTTTGACCTGGAAGTACCGATGTTTAACACGTTTAAAAACTGCCTCAATTTGCTATTTATATCATTCCACCCAAGCTGCAGCCTTTCCATATTTCTTCAATCGTTTCAATAAAGCCTCTTGATAACCTCTCGTTTTGTTCCACATTAAAGTTCGATAGTCGTTGCTACCCCCTCACTATTTTGGCTAGGATGACAGCCTCCATACCATAGACCAGGCTGAAAGGTGATTCACCTGTAGAAGTTCGAGGGGTTGTTCGATAAGCCCATAAAACTGACGCGAGCTCTTCATGCCAAAGTCCTCCCACTTTCTCCATCCGTAGCTTAATCCCTTGCACAATAATATGACTGGTAACCTCAACCTCTCCATTATCCTGGAGATGTTCCACAGAAGCGAATTGCTGCTTCATCCCCATCTCTTTACACCATTCTTGAATTTTTTGCCCATTGAATTGGGTTCCATTGTCCGAGATTAGCACCCGCGGAACACCATACCTGCAAGAAATATTGTTAAAAATAAATCCATTATATCCTACTAACTTATGCCCGTCACCGCCTCTGCTTCCACCTATTTCGTGAAATAATCTATTGTGACCACTAAATGCTGTTTGTTGCCAGGTGTCTTTGAAAAAGGTCCCACAATATCAATCCCCCATTATACAAAAGGACAAGGAAAGCTCATCACCATCATATCTTCTGCCAGCACATGAATGACCGGTGCATGCATCTGACATTTTTTGCAAGTGTTGAATATGTCGCTCGCCATACCCTTCATTCCTGGCCAAAAGAAACCCGCTTGAAATGTTATCCCAACTAGCGGTCTGCCCTTCACGTGATCACCGCAATAACCCTCATGTATTTCCCGTAATACCTCCAGCCCATGTTCTTTGGCTAAACATTTTAGATATGGGCCAAAATGTGACCCCTTATACAGGTCTTCATTCATTAAATAGAAACGAGATGCTGTTCTAGCCTCCTTAGTGGATAATCACGTTTCTCCTGTTGTTGCTTATTGAGAACCTCCCGAATTGGTGCACACCAATCACCCTTTATCTCAATTTCCATCATCTCCATTTCTTTATCCACGCTACTAAGGCCTAATTCCATCAAGGTAATCTTTCTTTATCAGAGGTGCCCAATGCTCCTGCCATCCGAGCCAGTTGATCTACCCGGGTATTATCATCCCGTGGTAAATGTTCTAGCTTAAAATCTTCGAATTGCACAACTTCCTGCCGTAGATTTTTTAAATATTCTAACATATGTTCTTATCTTGCTTCAAAAGACCCATCGAACTAACGAGCTACCAATTGGGAATCTGTATAGGCCTTAATATTTCTCGCTCCCAGGTCGCTTGCCATTTTAATGCCTTGCAACAGTGCTTCATACTATGCCTCATTATTAGACACCTTGAACCCTGATTTTATTGCGAAGTCCAATTTCCCCACACCCCCCCCCCCCCCCCCCCCGGCTAGTCAACATAATACCCAACCCAACTCCTGATGTCATAGTCGATCCATCGTATGTAAAAGCCACATCTCTTGCTCTCCTTTTGATTCAAAGGGACGCACCATCTCTTGTAAAAAGTTTGCCAATACTTGTGCTTTGATAGCTATTCGAGGCTCATATACCACATCATACTCACTCAACTCCATATCCCCCTTCACCAGCCTTCTTGAAACATTTGGATCACTCAAAACTTGTTTGAGAGCTAGGTTTGTACGTACCTTCACCTTATGGCTTAGAAAATAGGGCTGCAACTTCTTTTCCCTATAGATCAACGCAAAACCCCCTTTATCTAGGTCGGAATAATTTAGCTCGGCACCCCTTAACATCCTGCTAATGTAATTAATAGGCTTTTGCATGCCTTCTGCTTCCATAATGAGCACCAGACTTACCGCGGCCTCTCCAACAGATATGTACAAAATCAGGCCTTCTCCTAGCATTGGCTTATTTAACAGTGGTATTTCCGATAACTATTCATTAAGTTTTTCAAAAGCTTTCGCAGCTTCCTTGGTCCACTCAAACTTGAATCCCTTTCTAAGCGTTCTAAATAAAGACACACCTTTCTCAGCCGACTTGGAAATAAAATGGTTAAGGCCTACAATCCGACCTGTTAACACCTGAACTTTGCGTACCGTCCAAAGATATTGCATTTCCAAAACATCTTGCACCTTTTAGTGTAAGCTTATCCATGCAGTTATGCACTCTTCGAATAGGAATCCATTTTCCGAAAGATCCTGGCTTTCGCACTTTGGTGGGTCTCCGAGATCCTTTCGATAATCTCATGGTTTTTTTGGGAATGTGGACAATATAATGGATTAAAAAAAGCAATTTTCCCTCATTTTGGACAATGGAACACAGTTCAATGGGTACATGATCCGATATTGGTGCAAGACGATAAGGATGAAACAACGATTTACCTCTGTGGCACATTCCCAAGCTTATGGACAAGTTGAGGTCACTAATCGTATTATTGTGAAGGGAATCAAGTTACGACTGGAGAAATCAGGGGGACTTTGGCTCGAGGTGCTCTCTTCCTTCTTATGGGATTATCGAATAACCCCGCGAACTACTACAAGCGAGTCACCTTTTAGCCTGGTTTATGGTATAGAAGCTGTCATCCCGGCGGGAATAGTTGGAGGATAACATCGACTATCGACATTTAATGAGGAACAAAATGAGTGACTGGCTAGGGAAGCTCTGGAATCAATCGATGAAATACACAACAAGACTGCAACACACGTGGAAAAGTATAATCAGAGAATTCAGGCAACCTTTCACAAATGGGTAAAACAAAGGTACTTCCAGGTCGGCGATCTTCTCTGGAAGCGGGCTGATGCAATTTATACTACCAAAAAGCTGGATCCGAATTGGATAGGACCATTCAAGGTCATCAAAGTATTACAAAGAGGAGCATATGTGCTCGCTGACGTATAGGGGAAGCTTTACCAAGAAGCTGGAACATCTGCCACTTGAAGAAGTATTACGCCTAACTTTCTGAACGATGGGCTTGAACTTTTCAAACTTCTATCTTTATTTCTATCATAGGCTGACGCTTTTATAGGTCGGTGATGAACTCATATTTTTCCACACTTTTACAAATTATGGGTTGATGCTTACTAAGATCAGCGATGAATAAAGCGTTATCAATATGGCACTCCATGATTTTTATGGTTTTTATGGATTTGGGCATGGCTTGACTCTTTTATTAGGTCGATAATGGATTTTTTGGGGGCATGGCAATATATAGTTTGTGTGAGAACATGTTTGATTTACATGTTCTTGCATATCCTTGAATATGTTTAATTTACATAGTCTAGGATGTTTTGGAGGGGGCATGTTTGATTTACATGTTCTCCTTCATCTTTTTGAGTGCATTTGTTTTACATACTATTTATTTGTTTGATTTTGTGTGCGAACATAGACCATCGTCGGAAAATCTTCAAAAATGGCTTGTTTTTGATTTACATATTTTTGAATATCCTTGGGTATGTTTGACTTACATATTTTGGGATGCTATGAGGAGAGGCATGTTTGACTTACATGCTTTTCACGAGCTCTATGCATTCAATCTTGGCCGACCAATTTTTATAACTTATGCGGAAAGTAGATTTATTCAATATTGTGGAAAGACTATGGGTATACGTTGTTTTTCATATAATGGTTATTGGTCTTTTCACATTGCAGGTGTTCGGGGGGACTAATGTTTTTAGGGTGACCTGGTTGTGTTACTTGGTTTCATTAACTTTGGGGACTAAGTGGATTCTTAGTTACCTCTTGCTTATTTCCATTAGAGCATGGCGACCAGAATGTCTTACTAATTTATATGGCTTATGATCAAATATGATTATACTTATGGCTCTAAGATGTTTTTATAACCATCTTGCGGTAGGTTTCATGGTATCATGGGATAGGTTGCGCACAATAAAATATATAAACAGGGAGATCTTTTTGCAAAGATAAGTCATAAAAAATGGTAAATTAATTCATACATAGCATTTTAAAAACTAGAAGGAATAGAAATCCTATTACAAGGAAATACCAATATCTATGAGGGGGTGCAGTTGCCGACCAGTTCATCAAGATGGGCATCGAGCTCGTTGGCGAGTCCTGCCTTCGGGATTGACTCACCCTTGCAGATAGTCCACCAATTTGCTTCTACAGGTTGATTTTCATCACCTCGCCAACAGGAGAAGGCAGGGAGCGCGACGTCTAAGACCTTGACATCTGACTCAAACTTGATATTGGCTGCGGTAAGTTGGGCCTTGATTCGTTCCACAGCGAAGTTAAAATACTCTTGGGCTCCTCTCCCTACCTTCCCCAGGAAATGAGTTGTGTGCCGGTATGTCCTCATTAGTTCAATTATATATGCTTCCACAAATCTTTTGCCTACTTCACTTCTCAAGAATGTGCGTCGACCCTCGACTACCCCCTCAGCAACCCCCTGCTCCCGAGTTATGCGAGCTACTTCCTCTAATTTCCTCTCTTTCTCTTGCACAAGACCTTCCAATTTCATCAACCGACTCCCCAACCGAGTGACTTCATCCCTCGTCATTTCTAACTGACTGTTGGCAACATTTAATTCTTCTCCCCAAGCTGCCAGTTGTCAACGAGCTTCATCCAGCTCCCTTTGTGTCAAGGATAGCTGTTGCATTTGCTTTTCTGCTTGAGTTTTCATCTCGTCGTATGTTTTCTGAAGCTCATTCTCAGAGGTCTTCGACAGTAGGTGGTTCGACAGGGTCTATATCCAAGGTTGCATCTATATTCAAGAATATATACGATGAGTAAAGGTGAGATGTGGGATTAATAACATGGTGTCGTATATATGATAAGATCAGGAATAAATAAATTACCTGGCACATTTTCTTTTAGAGGAGGGATTGAACATGTCCGACGTCATGACATTGTGCGAGGACTTTCTCAAGACCCGATGGACTTGAAGTAGACACCTTCTAAGTGCGGCGACGTTTAGGGGATGGATATGAACGTTGTGTAGGAGTTTGTTGATGAACTACTCTCTTCCCTTTCCTTTCTCTAACAAAGTTCGCATGGGCACCCGATCGTCATAGTCAGTTGACCCTTCTTGCTCATATCTTGCATTTAAGGTGATCTTTACCTCTTTGTCGATATCTATGATAGGAGCTGCAATGTTAACATTACCACTGGGCTGGAGTCTGGTTGAATCGTGACTTCTCCCTCTGAGCTCGAAGACTTGCAGCTAGATATGATCTTCTCCACAATAAGTAAAAAATGGGTTTGTATTTGTTTTGATATAAGGTCGCAGCTAAGAGGATTTAAGGTATGATAAAACCTACCAAATTCTGGCGTGGTTAGTTCCAGAGGTTGCTGGCGAAGGCCCACAAACGAGTATAGCCTATCTGACTCAGTGAATCTCATCACGTCGTAAATGCATTTACTCCATTTTTTGAGCAGGGTTAAGTGTTTGTGGTATAGGTTGGGTTGGTCCTTTTCAAAGGATATTGTCTTTTAAGGAGGGGTTACTTCTTGCCATTTAGTGAGGAATGGCCATGATTTCAGTAGAAAAAAGAAAAAAGAATTTAGCTCTCCAGTCATGAACTTTGGACGAGGGGTTTACTAAGGAGCACATCTTTTGACGCGAAGAAAGGTAGAAGGAGCCTTTCTGATTTTTTAATTTGAAAACAAAAATGGAAAAAACCTACATCAGGATCTACATTGTAATATTTACAGAATTATGTACCCGGACATAAATCTGAGAGAATTTGGGGTCATCTGGAGTATGGGAACTTTGTACTTATGGGATGCTGCGATCAAAAAGGGATGTAGGTGAAATCTAACCCCTATTTTTAGAAACTCATCAAAGTAGGTGATATGCCTTTGAGGAGGATGGTCTGGGTCGGTCTTCCCGGCTTCGGGTAAGACTAACTTAATAGTTTCACGAGGATTAAGGATTTTTGTAAAAGCTTTGAGTTTGCTTCTATTTAGGAGTACCCAGGGGTTGTTGATAGTTTTTTGGGTCACGTGTGGGAAAGGAGGTTGGTCGACATGAGCCGAGGAGGGGTACAACGGTTACAGGGTTAGTAAATAAAAAGTTGGGTTGAGAGGTTGAAGGCATTTCTGGTTGATCTAAAGGTATGCCTTTAGGGATATTTTCATTCAGGGCTTTGGTTTGGGCCTTTAGTTCGTGCCAAGTGATATTTCCCTTCGGTTCATCGGTTAAACCGAGTTTGGGTGGAGTTGTGGTTTTTATTTTTTAGGGCGAACTAAGGGAATCTCTATAGATTCCATTTCAGATGGTACATCTTGAGGAGGGGGTGAGTTAGGATTTTGAGAATCAAAGGTAGACGAAGCTAAGTCTACTATAGGATTAGGATAGTTAAAAAAAAAGAGAGAGAGAGAGAAGAAGAAGAAGAAGGAGGAGGAGGAGGAGGAGGAGAAGAAGAAGAAGAAGAAGAAGAAGAAGAAGAAGAAGAAGAAGAAGAAGAAGAAGAAGAAGAAGAAGAAGAAGAAGAAGAAGAAGAAGAAGAAATTATACTCAACAAGCAGCAATTTACATAAAAAAATAGGATAATTGATATTAGGACGATGAATTAGAGGGACTTACTTATCATGATGATTGATGAATCTGGTGCAGTTGATCGTGCTTGAGATTTTTGCAGAACGCTAGAGGTATTTTTTGTAGAGAACAATGGCGTAGATTTGTGTTTGCTTTTGTGTAAATGTGGATGTTGAAGGTGAAAAGGTGTCGGGTATAGGGAGCAGCGCAAAAAGTTGAAAGGACAGAGGAGTTTTTCAATAGGCAGGAAAGTTGTTAGGGTTTTATTGTGGGCCTCTCATTTTGTCCCACATGATTAAATATATTACAAGGTAAGGGGCTGGTGACACATGTCCGACATCTTGTAGAAATGCATTTAATGTTCTTAAATGAGAAAATATAGCTGATGGTTCCGCACATTTCTCAAGGAGCATGATTATTTGACTTTTGGATTTAACTCATGATTATATTATACTTTGTTTCCTAACTCAACTAACCAGAATGTGAGGGACTAATTGATATGACATCAAATATTCAGGTCGGCAAACATGCAGATATTATACAAATTTAGTAAGCGACCTCATCTTCTAGAAGGTGTAATCTTTCTGGGAGGTGGGCGAGCTGTCCTGGGGGCGGCCACCTCTCATGTAAGAATGGCGAGCTCTTATGTGAGGTGGCGAGCTCTTATGATATAAGCGATATTATTGTAGCTCGGCATTGAGTAGTAGCTCGATGCCGCGGGCTGTATCTCATGGTTTTTGGGCCCTGTTGGGCTGCTATGGGTTATTTTATGGGGTCCCTGCGGATTACACTTACGGAAATGGTCACTGTCCCATGGCTATTACAGTAACTTAGTGAGAGTTCTCACATATATGGAAACTTAACATACAAGAGGAATCTTAATTTTGAGTCGATCGCTATTTATGGAATTATAGTTCTTATAGGAGATGGAAACCCTAGATTGGTAACACTTATCTTATCTATATAAAGAGGACTCAGGCCTCATTCTTTTCTCTCTAAGTTGATTTTACATCCTATGTTTTAACTCTTGCATCTCTCTCGAACACTTTCTGACTTAATCATCGGAGGGTCTACGCCGAGGCCGTCCACCGCCTGGCTTGGGTTTTGTTTTACAAGAAGGATCAATTAGGTCGTAAGGAGCTTCTTGGAGATCTATCAGGTCGCTGTATACACATCTGAGGCTAATCAGGTCGCTGACTGCATATTCAAGGCCAGTACTTACTTTTCTTGGCGAACCAATCTTTTTGGTCGCATCATGTAGTTAGAGGAAATTTAACTCTAAAATGTGATTGTTTCAATTGTTTGTCAAATTTCAGTAAAATTGCACAATTTACTTCTTTTATTGGCACAAATCGTATCTAAACTTTTTTTCGAAAGAAGATTATTCCACAATTCGAAGAATATAATTAAATACTCACTATCATATTTCTTTAATAATCAATCATTTTAACTAAACTTAACACATAAATTTCTATCTTTATATTTTCATCTAATAAGCAAAATTTTCAAAATTTACTTTTATACTAAATTAAATCATTATATAAAGAAAAACCTTTAAAAAATATATCAAATCGCAACATTGTTCACTACAAAAAAAAAATCGAGAAAAGTCGACAGATATTGCCGATGGGTATGGGAACATCAGCATAAATCGATGGCTTGATGACTGTCTTGACAATGCCAATGGGCCTATAAATTTGTAACGGATAGTGGACTGGTCACCGACGACCTCATTCGTCGACAGTGTTTTCCCATCAGCATAATTAAGAAAATAAAATAAAGCTTCAATGGCCCTTATGGCCATCGGCAAAGACCCTATTATAACCCCCAACCCAGACGTGTGTGGGACATAAGCAAGAAAAAAAAAGTGAAGAGCGGTGTCGACCGGAGAGAGGAAGAAAGAGAGAGACCCACCACCACCACAGCCGCAACATCCCACCACCACCGAAGCAGGGTTCTAGCAGTGCACCATCACCACCTCTCGCCGCCTCCCACCAAGATAAAGAAGTAAATTTTTATTTTATTTTTGGTATATTTGTTAATTTCGTTTATTTTTATTTAAAATTGTTATGATTATTGTTTGATTTGAGATTAAGTTTAAATGAGGGGTACTAGGGGTTTGATTTTTCGAATTAGGGTTAATTTTGGGTTTCATCGGTAAATATTTCAAAATTTTGGTTTGAATTATAATTATTAATATAATTAAGATTAATTCAAAATTTAGGGTAACTTTTGGGTTTAATTAAAAATTATATTTTAATTGTAATTATATAGACAATTAGGATAACTTGTCCTAGATTATTGTTAGTTTTGAGGCAAATTAGCAATTATTTTAAAATTTTGGTTTCAATTGTAATTATTTCTATAATTAGGATTTATTTCAAAAATTGGAGTTAGTTTTGTGTTTTAAAAAAAAAATTCATTCTAATTATTTAGATAATTAGGATTTATTTGGAAATTAGGGTAAGTTTTGAGAAAATTAGTAATTACTTCAAAAAATAGATTTCAATTGTAATTATTTAGGAAATTAGGATTTGTTTCAAAATTAGGGTTAGTTTTGGGGTTAATTTGCAATTATTTTGATAACTAATTAAGATTTATTTCATTTTTTTTTTTTTTTTACTATTCCATGAAATCATGTGACATCCTTGAATTAGTTCTATATATGTCCTTTATTTGTATGAGTATTTTGTGAATTTACTTGTCTTGAGATTGTTTGATTTTGTAATTGTTCCTTGTTGTTGTGAATGGTTGGTGTTGTGGTTATAATAATGACGTGGAATCTGGCCGGGAGGTTTTGTCCCTCCACAACGGATTTTAATTTCTTTTTCAAATGTGCGTGGTGGTGGTTTTCAATTGCCTGGTGAGTGCCACGTGTGAATTTTTGTGTTTAATATATACGTTATGATTGGTTGGTGTTATGGTTATGTCGGTGATGACGTGGTGTGCAGTGTCAACAGGAGATTTTTTCCCTACAACAACGGATTTTTTAAAATTTTTTGAAATATGATGGCGGTGGTTTTGAAATGTCGTGGTGATTTGGTACGTGAATGTTGTGTTTAATATATATATATATATATATATATATATATATATATATATATATATATATATATAAATATGTGTGTGTGTGTGTGTGTGGTGGTGGGGTGGGTGGGTTTCAATGAGAACCTTCACTTGTTTTGTGGCAAACTAGTATTTTTTATTATATACTAGTATTGCTTTTGTTATATAATCACAGTATTTTTATAATATATTAGTTATATACACCACCAATGATTTTATTATATAATCATAGTGCTTTAATCAAATAAGAAAAAATACAAAAAATTTAATCCATCTATTTAATTAGATCTAAGGCCAATAATTAACCTTAGTTCACTTATAAGGCAGTGGTTCTCAGTTGAACCTAATCATGTGTGTGTGTGTGTGTGTGTTTTGAACTGTGAGTTTGAATATTTTATAACATGCATCTTCATTCATTATCGAAGGATTTATTATATTCTTCTTTCTACACACAAACACTTCACCGTAGACCCGTTTGAAATTTAGTATATAATAGAGAGTTTTATACTAATATCTAAACCCACTTATTTGGACAGTTTGACTATGTGACTTTAATGTGATTATATTAGTACGTATGTACTTTTAAACTATGATTTCTATGTCTTCTTTCTTTGGTGCACTACAATATATGTGTACTTCGAGAACTAATGGGAGGTGTTACCGAAATTTTAAAGTCCTCAAAATATATAGTAAGATAATTTTATTACTGAAGATACATTTTTGAATGGGATAGAGACCTTACCAATAATTCAATTGTTTTCTATCGGTATCCTCATACTGCTCACTTATGTACAATTCAATCATCTATATTAATTATTCATAATTAGGATATCATAGTTAGAGTTCTGATCGTAGTTGGATGTACAAAATGAGCATAGACGGTTACCTGTCCAACGCGTTAGTGGAAGGGGTGGAGAGTTTCATCCAGTTTGCACTCACTCATCATTCAATAATTAACGGGGAAAATTTGAAGTGTCCTTATAATCATACTAATATAAAAATTGTAGTTACCACGGTGTAAACGAAATCAAGCATCACCTTGTTAAAAAGAGATTCGTGCCGGATTACTACATCTAGACATTCCATGGTGAAATAAATCTTGGCTCCACGTATCATGTTGACCCCGAGTTTAGGATCATCTGACGTCTCTCTTGAAGAATCCTCAAATACGTAAATCAATATGGTTCACGATGTATCTGGTCCCAACTTTGATGTGGTCATTGATGTAGACGAGCCGCCGAATCCTGAGGCTCAAAAGTTCTACTATATTTTGAGAGCTGCAAATCACACTTTGTATCCTGGGTGTGAGAGATATTCTCGGTTGTATCTAGTTTCCCGTCTCATAAGCCAGAAGTCAGAAATTTCATGTCCCAGAAGTCTTATGATCAAGAAATTGATCTAATCAAATAGGTTGTGCCAAAATATAACATTCCCCAGGTAACTTCTATAATAGCAACAAGTTATTGAGAGGCATGGGCTTACCGGTCAAGAAATATATTGTTGCCTGAACAATTGTATGATCTACTAGAGAGACGATTCTAATCTGACAAGTTGTAAGTTTTTTAATCAACCTCGTTTCAAACCCGCTAAGCATAGAAAAGCAAAATGACAAAAGGTTACTGATCTAAGATTTCTTAGCACTCTAATTTGAGAAATCTTATCCGCAATAATACGGAGTCAATTGTAGAGTGGTAAGTTGAATCCCGAGTCGTTTCTCGAGGATAGATGTTATCGGCAATCCGTGTTTTAAGTTAATATTTTGTTAATCTAAATTATACTAATTTACTCTAAGAAAGCAATAAGTCATTTGATTGGGTTTGAGTTTTTAATGCTGGTGCTTGAATTGAAATGAAAACTTTGAAAACACTAAGGCAAAGGTTAATGAAAATTAAAAGCTTGCTTGAAAGTAACTAACTTAAGGAAATTAATTAAAATCTAATTAATACTTATAACTAATTGAAGGCTACTAAAATAACAGAAGCTTGCAAGTTTTTTTTTAAAAGAGAAAATGGAGTGAAATCAAGCTTTAAAATTTAAAGGAGTCAAAGAGCATTAAATATGGAGAAGTCAAATTAATTAAAGAGGAAAGCCCCATTTGTCTTTCAATGACCAAATGATTGTTTAGCCAAATGGGGTAAAAAGCTTCAAAGAGGTTCTCCAATGGAGATTGTGCAAGAAGAAGTTTAAAGAGCTAGAAGATTAAGTTGAGAATTTAAAATGCAATGAAAAACAACATAAGCTAAAATCTAATAACCAACACAAAAGAAATTACAACAACAAAAGAATAACACACGATAGAAAGGAGAAATATTACTACTAATTTCACCCAAATAAAGCTCCAAGGTTTGTTACAATATTCAAAAGATAAAGAACAACTTCACCACAACAATATCCACAAATGAAGGAGATGTCACCTTCTCCATTAACTTGCTAAGAACAACTAAATAAAACTACTCTAAGGATTATAAACTAGGGTTTAATATGCAATTTAATAGTAGAGGCTTGGGAGATATTGAAGGAGTTCAAACATCCAAGGAATGGATAAGGTAGTTGGGAAAAAGGTGGGGTTTATATATAGGGTCACACGGGCAAAAAAATACCCAAAATCCCTGCTATGCAGTCAATCGGAAGCATTTCACTCGATCGACTGCTTTATGTTTAAATGGCCCAGCCTCTATCGAGCATTCGATTCGGGCTGAGGCTGTCGATCGGCTGTAATGGCTGTCGATTGACTGGAATGGCTGCTTCCGACTCGGTTTTCTAATTTTCCGCTCCAGAACGTTCCTCGATCGTCGTTTCTTGTTCACGCTATGTTTCCTTGCATGTCTTCACTTTTCCGTTCCATAGCGAGTCGATTGGAATGCCATAAGCATGTGCAGGTTCCGCTTAGTCATTCTACGACCAAAAACATAAAAATGAGTAAAAATATATAAAAACGTAATAGAAACCGCGCAAACGTTACAAAACCTAAAACTAAAAAAATAGGCCTAATCGACTCTTAACACCCATAAATGCAAGCGAAACGCATGCAAATGAGACACACTAAGGTAACAAAAACACATACAAAAATGTGCAAATCAGTTATCGCTGTGTACAAGAAGATGTATTATTTCTATTAATTCCCCATTTACAAAGGTTGTATAAATCTACAACAACTACAACAGACATGGGATGGCATGCAGAATATTTTGTTGACGATGGTGTGATGCATCACCAGTCAGATTCAGAGGCCTGAAAATATTTCAATCAAACTTATCCAGAGTTTACCGCTGAAAGTCGAATTGTAAGATTGAGCCTTTGCACAGATGGTTTTCAACCATTTGAAAGTTTTGGGGCACAACAATTATCATGTCCAGTGAGAGTCACACCGTACAACTTGCTTCCATGGATGTTATAAAAAAATAATACATGTTTCTAAGTGTTTGTGTTCCAGGCCCAAAAAATCAAAAGGATATATAAGTTGGGTGTTTTTATACAACCTCCAATTGACGAGTTGAGTCAATTATGGATGGTCATTATACCGTCATACGATATCGTTAAAAAATAAGACTTCAGTTGTGGGCCGCCCTTATGTAGACAATTAGTAACTTTCCTACCTACTCCATGTTATATGGCTGGAGAATGGATAGGAGAATGACTTATCCATATTGCAGGGAAAATTCGGATGTGTTTACTCTCAAGTGCAACGAGATTCAATCTTGGTTGTATAATTATCGATAGTTTTTTTATTATGGTCATCCTTTTCATAAAGACAAATGAAATTTTCAGAAAAATAGGAAGGTGGAGACTCTGCTTCTGAGCATACGATCGAGAACGAAGATTTTATAAGAGATTGAAAGCTTGGGTCTTTTGAAAGTTAATGATCTAGATGCATCATGCGTTAATGAACACAAGGCTAAATCAAGTGGTTGGAGAAAAATAAGTATCTTTTGGATTTGCCATACTGTGGCACAAACTTGATTCAGCATAATCTAGATGTTATGCACATCGATAAAAATGTAATTGATAACGTGTTCAATACAGTTATGAATGTCAAGGGGAAGACAAAAGACACTCCCAAATAAAGGGATAAATTGAACAAATATTATTTTTGTTCTTCAACGAGATGCTTCAGGAAAATATCCTAAAGCTTGTTACACGCTGGATAAGCTGTCAAAAGTTGCCTCGTGTGAATGGGTGAAAGCTCTTCAGTTTTAAGATTGATACGCATAAAATCTGGGGTGTTGCATCTATATAAGGGTTGATATCAATTGCCTTCCGAGAACTGCTTACCCATCCATTGTGGAAGGCCCTCACAGAGCTAAGTTTATTTTTGAAGGACCTCCATTGCAGATTTATTGGGATTGGTGATGTGAGTCGTTTAGAGGATGATATTCCTCTAATTTTGTGTCAATTTGAAAAGATCTTTCCTCTCAATTTTTTTTCACTCCATGGAATAATTTTTAGTTCACTTACAATTGGAGGTGAGAATTGCTGGTATAGTGCAATATAGGTGGATGTATCCATTCGAGAGGTTTCTTCACAAACTGAAGGACAATGTGAGTAACAAGGCGAGCATCGAAGGCTCGATAGAAAATGCATATCTTATTGAAGAGGCGTTAGCTTTCACTTTGTATTATTTGGAAGATCATGTCTTCACAAAAAGAATAAATTTATCTCGTAATAATGATGGACAAAATGGTGAAGACGACGATGACGACGACGACGATGATGATGATAACATTTCTTCGGCGTTCAGAAATCATAGTGAAACGCTCATAACATCCAGAAAAGAAACTTTAAACAAAGAAGACTTCAATATGGCACGGAATTATATTTTATTTGAACCACGTTAAAGTCCAAGACTTTATCAGGTTCAATATAATATTTCTTAAATTTTGGTTAATGAAATATTGATTATAATAAATTAAGATAACTTTCATCTTTATCTATATGTAGTATTTTCAAGGAGGCCGTAAAATGCTATCAATCAAACATTACATATGATGGGCTCAACAAAAAAATTGAAAAATAAATTTGGCATTTGGTTCAAGAAATATGTGAGCTCCTTTGAAATGATTATAAGCACTTGCCATACATTCATATATATATATGTATATATATATATATGTGTGTGTGTGTGTGTGATTTTAATAAATAATAAGTTTCTTACGTTCCTTCGTCATAGGCACAAGATCTCTTAACATTGTCACCGACGAGAACATTAAAAATCTAGTGGTAGGTCCATCACGATGTGTGACTACATATCATGGTTGAAATATTAATGGATACAGGTTTCACACAGTTGCATATGGATTTAGTAGATAAAGATCGAGCACTGGTGTTTGTATTAAAGGACAAACTACGGGGATGATGAGTATGATTATTATGGTCGCCTCATAGAAGTTGTTAGATTCAACTATACAGGGTTGCTTCACTAGAGCACACTCTTGTTAAAGTTTACTACTGCCCGTATCCGGGTTTGAAAAGGATGAATCGGAATGGTTGCCAATGTGTAAAATTGAAGGTAGATCAATAATAGATTTTATCAAGCATATATTTTCTAATCAATCCTTTCAAGAGGATGTTAGAGAAACTCACAATTTAATACAATTAGAGGATGTTGATTTCTAATTACAAGTCGACTTTATTGATAATGAATCGGATGAACATGTCAATGAGGCAGAGGATGGGACAAAATATTATATTCTAAAATATTAAGATAGAGACGAAGATGAGTTTGGTGATAACGTAGATAGTGAAAATGTTTGTTTAGGTTACATATAAAATAAAGCATATATATCTATATATATATCTATATATATATATATATATATATATATATATATATATATATATAGTTTGAAATTATGTTAATTTATTTACCTCGGTTCAAATGTGAATTTGTGCTCAATTTTAATGGTTTTTTAGATGAGGGGTATAGGTGGTGGAGTGGGGCTTCTCTTGGACAATCTTCGGGCCATGCTTCTCTTGGTTCATCCTCTTTGTCACATCATTAGTGAGATGATGAAGACGATGATATGGTGGACTTGTCAAGAGGGACTACACCTTTGACCAATCCAGCCACTCCGTCTGGTGCTATTACATCCAGAGCCCTCATGCAACCACATCTGGGTATGATCGAGGTCTTTATCATCCCACGAGATAAGTAATTTTAAATTAATTTTCAGTTCTAATAAATTATTTATGTTAATATATTACTCTAATTAATAATAAATTTTATTAGTCTCATGTACATCCCGATGGTTGGAAATATGATCATCCCTCAACCTTATCGTTAGATGTGGTGGCCCGAGTTCCTGGTAATTAACTAATATTTCCATTTGCAACACATGTATATATTTTTAGTTATATTATATATAATAGTTTTGTATTAATTAAATTATTTCATTTTGTAGAAATACTTTTATTAGAACTCGAGTTTATATTATGAGAAGTTCGTGAATGATAAATTTTATGCCATTATGGCTCACAAGTGAGGCAGTCATCTCAAAAAGTGGAAGCAGAAGTGGAAATTTTTAGGAAGGGTGCCCACATGCGTAGGCGAGGACATCTGGAAGAGATGACAAGAAGAATGAGATAAGCAAGAGAATAAGGCAATCTCCGAGTAGGCGAGCAAGAATATGATGAGCGATCCCAGCGGCCTTGGTACTGGGATATCGAAGCACAGAGGTGGGTCTTGATCAGCAATTGGTCATGCACGTCAGCTCATTCTTGTTTGTAAGTTTGACATGTACATAATTAATTACTTGATAATAATGGTAAATTAAAATGTAATTTAAATGTTTAATACATGTGAGGAAGATGTTAGGGAACTCACTGTGTATGAGTTTTTTTTTTACATTGCACCAGAGACCCGATGTCATATTTACTAACCTCGTATCGCAACAGATATTTGTAAGTTATATATATATACATATATATATATATATATATATATATAATATTAATTAAGGTTATATATTAACCAAAATATTTCAAGAGGAGTATTGGAGACATTTGGAAGAGAGACGTGAGGCGTCATAGGACCTGAATGACTTTGATGAGGACTAGATCTAACTAGGCATCACCAGGGTGAAGAAGGGTCGATGTTTTAGCACGTGATGCTTCATGAGTATTGTGGCTTTGAAGATATCCATGTGGAAGCAATGTTTCCTCTCATCTAGATGGCCGTGTGACAGAGCTCTAGACACAGTATGGAATTTTAAGAGTTAGGTCCAAAGTCAGAGAGACGCAGGCAAGCGGTCCCATTAGGAGAAACTCAAAAGCTCCTCGAGGCTCATGTGCATGAAAGGATCGTGATCCAGGTAATGCTATGGTACACTAAAAAGAATTAAAAAGCATAATCAACTAAGAACAATGAAAAAGAATTGTAGACTAAAAAGTAATTGAACATGAACTTGGTATCGAATCGCATAAATGAAACATAAAAAAATTACTAAGCATAAATTAAAGTAAGCAACAAGAATTCAATAAATAGCACGAACGAGATTACTAGCATGAACGGTATCTAAACTAGATTGCCTAGCATAAACTAAAGCATGTACGAATCTAATAACAATAACGAAATCAAAAGCATAAAATGCAAACGTAAATAGCTAACAAGAATGAAAAGCAATTATCATAAATTAAACGTAAATGGAATCAATAACCTTGAAAATAAACCCCAACAACTAAGCTTGAATTAAATAAACTAAGATGAAAGATTACGAATCCAACTATCCAAAGTAACAAGGTTTTTCTCATAAAATACTCAAATCAATAAATAAGATTAACTACATAGTTGCATGAATTAAACTAGTAAAGCAATTAAAAAAAATTTAGAATACTTATTGGTACTAAGAAGTGCAGTAAATCCTCCAGCTATTCCGGAGAAAATGCGTAGATCTTGGCCAAAAATTGAATCATGAACTAATGAACGGAACTTGGAACTTGTGACTATTGAATCTTTGATCTCAATGTTTTATTATGATATGGGTTGTAAAAGTATGTTGTTTTTGTGTCCAAGGACCGAAATTAGGGTTATGGTAGTGATGTGTGTCCTTTGGGACAAATTTAGAGATGGGTTTATATAATTTTCCCATGTCTTGGAGAACAAGTTAGGGTAAAAACACGTTTCTGGGCTGCTAACGGGAAGACTAGTGGTATGAGTTACCCCTATCTATATCGTTAAACCTCTCTAAGAAGTCTCTGTCCATCCATAGCGGTGTTGGTAGCGGTAAGATAGTAATCATTAAGTACACCACTAAACCTCTCTGTCATTTCCTAACGATGAAACTAGCGGTAAGAGTTACCGTTAGTTTGGTCTGGGAGCTCTTTGTCCACCTTCAGCGGTAAGGTAACGGTAAGGAGTAGCGGTAAGGGTTACCGCTAACTCTCAACTTTTTCTACTTCTTCGTCGGACACTCATTGAACTTCATCTCTTATGCGCTGAGCTCCTCCGGTTACTTAGTTATAAAGTGAAAAATAGAGAATAATCACCTATTTGCATCAATTTAGATCATAATACGGTAAAATAAGCTGGAAGTATAAAATTACGAAATTAAGCTTAATCTACACAACTTATACTAAAAACAGTAAGAAAAACTAACTAAAATACTAATAAATATAAGGACAAATATGCGTTAATCAACTACCCCACGCTTTATTGGTTTGTTCGTTCTCGAACAACGAGAAATTCAAAGAAAACCAGACTTAAAATAAATCCAAGCAATGAGTCGTGTCATGCTACATAGATAATTTTGAAAATATAGATACACGTAACGCAACCTCAGATGCTCGACCCTTATTACATTGTCGCTCCGAAAACAAGTCATGCATCCTCTCAAGTTGTAATATATATGTGTACGCTCAAAGCACTCGAGAATTTTTTATGGGGACGTGTTTACGCTCAAATCATCAAATACAAGCACAATAAACAATCACTGAAATTCAAAAACTTCTCCATCGCATTTAAGTGTGTAACCAACAAAGAATTGGAAAAGCTCTTTTCGGGTTGTAATGTAGGCTCTTTGGACGGGTATGGAATATATAAGTCGTGTGGCTAACTCACGATCTAACGTGATCAATAACTCACCAAACTATTCTAATCACTAAGAAAAGTGCTTCACCTCATTCAAAATAAAACCCCATTAAACACTCATAACGTAGCCTTAAAACTTAGGCTATTTCTAAACTCACAAACCGTAAATTGACTTTTTCTCGAACCACTTAAATAATTCAGAAGCTTAAGATATGCTTCTTCTTTTCAAATAAAACTCTTGCCTCTTAGACATTAGGCTTCATAAGAAAATAAAAAATAATAAACACAAGCCTTAATAAGCAAAGGCAACGACTCAACGAGATTCACCCTCCTTTTTATTATTTTTTTTCTTTTTCTTTTTCTTTTTTTATTTTTCTTTTTATTTTTATATTATTTTTTTTGAAGGATGGTGATCCTTTATTACAACTTTTCATAAATCCCTAATAAATATTACAAAACAAAAATAACCAATAAAAATAACTAACTCCTACCCCACGCTTTTAATGATCGTAGGAGACTCAAAAACACTCATGGCTAATGGAAATGGATTATTTGGCTATGATTGGCTCATTCGGGATTTATAGTGGCTAAAATATATGGATATGGCCGGAATAAAGGTTTTTTCTGTGCCTTAACGTAATGTTCAAAGCTAAATACACACAACGATTTTAAAGAGATCTCAAAATAGAACCCACTCAAGTGCATGCAATGATGATAAAAACTCAGGCTACTCACAGGCTTTTGCATTTAAAAGTTTGGATTGACGTTCCTTTTAAGTTTTTGCGAAATCATTTGCGTCCAAGTACCATTTTACAATATAAATAATAATTTTGAAAATTTATGCACTTATACACGCTCAAAGACAAGAACCTCAAACCAAACTTAGTTAACTTCGACAGGCAAGCCAGATAAACACAATTTAGCGCAGAGATAGCAATTAAACATGAGAAGTTACTAATTATTACAGGCCATAAGAATTCAAATTGCACTTAATAATGAAATACAATCATACTCGACCCTCCCCCTCCCTCAAAATTCGGAAATCTCCGGATTGCCATAAACATAAAACTAAATGAGGTAAGGAAAAGAAAAACTTCCCTAAAAATGTAAAAAGTCTAGTCGCTCATGTCGAGGTCGTGCAATTCTCCGTTGTCTCGATTCTCATGGTTCTAACTGTCCCTTAACAAACACTCCGGAAAAAAAAATAACAAAGAAATCAAATAAAATAAAAAGTGCAAATAAAGAAAAGAAAATCATTATCCAACATAAAATAAAAACATCAATAAAATATCACTGCCACGGTGGCATGTGATCGTTTGGATCCTGGAAGGGGGCGTCCTCAGGTGGTGGAGAAGACGGCCATCGTCCCATAAATCGGGCAAAGTCGGTCGTCAAGCCGGTCAGCATATCCCTATTAGCCTCGCTCACCTCTCGTCCTCGACGAGCCTCCTCACGCGCTAACTGTGCCTCTCTATGCCCCTGCCGTGCCTCCATAACTGCCAACCTAGCATTCTCATTTGCTTCATGAGCCTCGTCGAAAGAGAACCATGCATCCTCCCTAGCCTCTTGGGCTTCATACTCAATGCTAGAAAGTCGGTCATAGACATTCGTCTTAAATTCCTTGTAGTCGGTCAAATAAGAGTCGAACTCGGGCCGACCCCACTATGATGACTCACCAGTTGATCCATATGCGGGCCCATCATGATTCCCCATATCTACCTCATCGACTACCTACATCTCCTCGCGAGCCTCATCCTCGCCATCGTCCTCTTCTTCCTCTTCAACATTTTACCATAATTGTTTCACTGGGCGTCTCTCTCCTCTTTGTCACCCGGGAACTCAAACCATTCGCCACGAAAGCATCAATGGTTGATATCCATGCACGATGTCATAGTCCCTCGGCGCTTATCCGCACAACTCGGCAATGCCTGTGATGAAGATGCTGTGCAACATTGGAACCGGTCGTACATTGCTAGTTTTCTTCACTCTCTTCAAGTATTTAATGATCAGGGGGTAGATTTAGACAAATTTCCCCTTAGTCATACACCACATGGCATACAGCTCGTCCATGTTTATCAAAGTCGGATCCTCCTTGGCAATCACACATCTCGCCAAGAACCGGTACGCGGCATATAAAGTATTGTCTTGCACCCATGAGGGGGTATTGATTCCTCCCCTCACTGCCCGGATATGTACTCACTACCAAAAATGCCCATTCATTGTAATAATAATCTCATTCATGGAGCGTCGTGTGTCCCTCGAAACCGAACATAGCCTGGATCGCCTCAGGAGCGATATTATACTCCCAGCCCCCGAATTGGCAATGTCAATGTATTGTCGGCCATAATCTCGAATGACGTATAAAATTCGAGAATCATTTGCTCGTAGTCCGAGACTCAAATCAGAGCCCATTGGACGTAATTGAGGTTGTTGATATACCCCATAAATTTTTTGGCAAATGGATCGCCTTGGACTTCTTGGGCCAGCCAGTAATCAATGTCGATGATCACCGGATTCACAATCACTCGGTTCAACAATGAATTATAAAGATCGACTTCGTCATTGTAAACTTTGAACCGGGATCCAATCATCCTTTGCATGTTCTTTCTCGTGTTGCATGATGATGAGGCCATGGCATCGGAACAAATTGTCAGACTGCGGCTTAAAAGTGGTCGGAATGCGACCTTGAAAACGGTCCTTAACTTTCAGAAAAATCTGAGCCAGAAGAATACTTAGCGATTAGGCCTAGCGGTAAGCCTAACCATTACCTCTTATCGCTAAGTTTTAGCAGAACGCTAACGATCACTGGTACCGTTACTGATACTGCTAGCGGGTTCTAACCGTTCGATTTCGGCTTTCCTAACCGAATTTAATCTAAAAATCCTAATATACTGCTCAATTCATCTGCAAACCCAACCAGACAGTTCAATAAGGCTGAAGTTTAGCCACTCTTACCCCAATCGCGAAGAAATCCAGAATTGAAGGTAGAAATTGCAGCGGCTTCGCCCGTGATAGTTTGTTGTTGAATGTGGCTTAATTTCGCTCAAAAATACTCATCGAATTTGGTGACTAGTGGCTGGGTAGCGGTGGTTCTCGCAAATCGGCAGCGGTATGCTTTCAATTCTAGCAGTACAAAAATAACGATTAGCCCTAAAGTTTCTAATTTATACTTACTCCGGGTCGGGCTTTTAATGAGTTAGCGGTAAGGGTAACTGCTAGCCAATACCGCTAGATTTTCTGATGGTGACTAACGGTGATTCTAGCGGCAAGGGTTACCGCTAAGTCACCGTGAAAGTGGTAAAATTGCACAGTCTCACAAGAAAAATTAAAAACGTCCAAGCATAAAAATTAGAATTAAAATAAAGATGAAACGTACGAAATTAAAATTTTATTAATACTTGACTCATGAGACTTAGAAAATGGAATTAAATAAAATTGAAATTGCAATAAAATAAAATAAAGTAGATAGAAAAGGATAACAATCCTATGACTAGATAACAACACAATTAAAAAATTAAATATTGCATAAATAATTAGCTAGTTGAAACGTCCTAAAGGTCAAGGGGAGTTTGGTCCATAGAGCATATTCTCGAGCTCATCGATCTTTTCATTAGCCTCTTCCAGACGCTGCTTCCAAAACTCTACGTTCCACTGGTGTACTGCGTTGCTTTCCTCAAGATTTCGAATTTGAGCCTCCAACTCGTTGACTCAGCATTGGAGTGACAATTTTCCTCTCGAATCTCGTAGTTCTCATGTAGGAGGTCAAGTCTATCTCTCGATTCCTCAACCAATTCGGCCTCCTTTTCTTCTAGACGATTCTGCCAAATGGTAATTTCGTTCTCAAATGAAGCTTCGTTCCACAGAAACTCAGTATTTTGAGTCGTTAGTTTCTCAATCTCCTCTCTAGCAATGAGGAGTTGATCTTGAAGCTCTTATGGTCTCATCACGCTCCTTGGGATCTTTTATCCCTTGTTCGAGGCTATGCTTTGCTACCTTCAGTTCCTTGTTCGCCCCCTTCAGCTGAGAAATTGTATTTCTCAACCCTGTATTCACCTCCCCAACCTTCTTCAAGCTGTCTTCTAGTGCGTTGATCTTGAAGGTGGTATTGACTTCGTCTTGTTAGAAATCATTATTAGTGGCCTTCACCTTCTCGATTTCACCTTGCATCTTAGCCTTCTCTTCTTCGTGGTCCCTTCGCGAAATCCACCCATGTTCTTGGTTGTTGGTGGTTTATGTGATTGGCCTCATGGTGTTGGAAGTTATGAAGAATCTTGGTGTTGGGGGGAGTTAGAATTAAAGAGCTTGAAAAGTTGTGAAAAATAGGGTGTCTAAGGGGTGGTTTATATAGGAATTATTGGCCCTTGAATATAGGAGTCCTAGATCTTTCCCAATTTTAATTAAGGTAGGAGATATTAAAGTTACCTAGTCAATTTTGAACTCTCTTAAGGTAATAGATCTAGACTTAAAATTCAGCTAAAATTCGTGCAAAATAATACCATAAATTTACTTACCTGGTGGAATTAATATTCCCAAAAATCACAGCCTGATTCTTTCCAAATTCTGCAGATTCGATCACTGTAACGGTTACTCTAGCGGTAAGGATTACTGCTAAGCATACCATTAAACTCTATGTTACTCCCTAGCGGTAACTTAACGGTTGTAGTGACCACTAGTTGGACCGTTACAACTTTCAGTTCCAGTTAGCGGTAGTTTAGCTGTTTGATCATCATCGTAACGCCTGGCATACTAACGGTAAGAGCTAGCAGTATGTGTTACCGCTAGATTCCAAGATTAGGTGAATTTTCGACTTTTTCTGCACATCAACATCGCGTAAACGTACCACGACATATACTCGATTATAAAAGAAAGAAATGTTCAGAAAAGAAATTAAAAAGAAAGAAAATAATACACATGCTTGGGTTGCCTCCCAAGAAGCGCATTGTTTAACGTCTCTTGCTCGATGCGAGTTTTAACAATCAATTTTTAGCTGGAGGTGGATCTACAAACTTCACCACCTCACTATCTTAACCTGCCGTCATTCCATCACGGTGTAGCTTTACTCGGTGTCCATTGACTTGAAAGGTTACATCCTTTTTCTCGTTGTACAGAGTGACCGCTCCAAAATTATTGATTTCTTTGATCACGAACGGGCCACTCCATCTTGACTTAAGCTTACCTGGAAATAACTTTAATCGTGAATTATACACTAAAGCTAACTTACCGACCTCTAATCGTTTATCAACAAGTTTACAATCGTGACGTATCTTCATTATCTTCTTTTTCCTCCACGCGTCATCATATGACTCATTTCTAATTTCTTCGAGCTCGGTCAATTCCAACTTCCTATACTCGCCCGCTTCATCATAGTTCATATTTACCTTGCGGATGGCCCAACTTGCTCGGTGCTCTATTTCAGTGAGCAGATGACACGCTTTCCCGTAGATGAGTCAGAAGGGACTCATACCAAGTATTATATTATATGATGTTCGATAAGCCCACAGTGCGTCAATAAGTTTCACTGCCCAATATTTCCGATTTGGTCCAACCATTTTCTCGAGAATAGATTTCAGCTGGCGATTTCTCGTTTCGACTTGTCCAGAAGTTTGAGGATGGTACAGTGTGGCTACCTTGTGATGGAATCCATATTTATTCATCAATCTCTCGAAGGCTCGATTGCATAAATGGCTCCCTGATTCGAACTTTTTGCACCTACTTTTATTTAAAGTTGTCAATTATAAAAAGCTCGCCCGCAAAAGTACGGGATCACTTGTAGGTGGGTAAGTTGACTCGTGTCGATCTCAAAGGAAGACTAGATTCGGAAGTTCGTTTTGTGTTTGATTTAACGAATAAGAAAATAAAAATAAAACTAATCTAAACACGCGGACAGGGGGGTTTGTTTGAGAGTTTTAAGAACTAAAATTAATTAAATCTAGATTATCTAAGCTATGAACTAATTAATTAAGTCTAAGATTATTTAAACTAAGAATTAATTATCTAAAACTAAGATTAAATTATCTAAGAGCAATTAAATCTAGAATTCATTTAAATTAATTAAAAGACTTATAAAGTAATTTAAGAAAACTAGGGTTCTAGAGCTTCGATTCGTCTCCATGACCTCTTGGGAAAACCCAATTGACGGTTCACAACGAATCTAGGCTCTAGACCCATAATATCTAGCCAAAAACAATCAACATAATAAACCCAACAAAACACAATCACGATTTGTCATGTAAGCAATAATTAATTAAACTAATTGAAAATATGCAACTAAATTAAAAGGCGAAGAGAATAATTACTTATTATTAAACTAACACAAACCGCAGCGTTTTGGTGAAGAAATCTTGAATCTAAATTAATCTAAACTATCTAGGAGCTAATCTAAGCTAATGCTAAAAACTAGAGATTTAAAACTAAGAAATTTGAAAAGTAACTAAGAAAATAAATGGCACTCATTGGGGTTGTCAGCCCCTAAGAGGCCTTAGAAACCCTAGGATTATGATAATGTATGATCCGAAATACATAGGGTATTTATAGTTTTGGGAAGTCTTGGGCAGTAAGAAACCCTAAAAATCATGATTCTGGGTCATTGCATCGACCGACGCATTTAGGATCGACGCGACAGAGAGTTCGTGGGCAGGTGCGTCGATCAGGGCTACTATAACAGTTCTTGTGTAGACCGACGTAAACTGGTCAACACGGGCGGACTGGTCGAGCGACGCAGGCAGCAGTCGGCAGCGCTCGGCAGGGTTGGTCGGCAGTGCTCGTTAGTGCTCGGCAGGGCTGGTCGGGAGGCTACTATAACGGTTCCAGATGGAATAACCATTATAGAAAGTCGGCAGCTTCCAATTCTTCAAATCGCGGCCCGTTTTCGCTGAAACTCTACTCGTTTGCCCATCCTTGACTACGTTCAAACTTAAATATTTCAAAATAACTAAAATAAACATAAAATTAATTAATTATGATTAAAATATGATAAAATAAGTTGGAGATGAGAAAATACAAAAATATGCTCAATCTATCCAACTTTCACCGAAAATAATAATAAAAACGAACTAAAATACTAACTAAAATAAAGACAAATTTGTGCTAATCACTCCCCCCATCGCTTACAATCGTCTTTGGCACTCCAAACTTACTGAAGATGTTCTCTTGTAATAATTTAAGCACAATCTCAGCATTCGCTTTTCGCGTAGGAATCGCCTCCACCCACTTGGATACATAATAGACTCCTACTAGGATATACTCGAAGTCTCCGCTTTTGGGATAATATCCCATGAAATTTATTTCCCATACATCAAAAATCTCCACCACTTGATTAGGCACTTGTGGCATCTCATCTCGCTTTCCTATATTGCCAGTTCGTTGGCAGTTGTCGCATGTCTTGCAGTATTCGTATGCATAAGCAAATAAACTCGGCTAATAGAAACCAGCTTGCAGTACCCTAAATGTTGTATTTTGAGATCCGAAATGCCCTCCATGATCGTGGATAAAATGCAATATACTCTCCATTTCATCGTTAGAAACGCATCTTCTGTTTAGCCCATCCTTGCAGTGTTTGAACACATAAGGATCGTCTCAAGAATAATCCCTGCATTTGTTAAAAAATCTCTTCCTTTCTTGGTAGGATAGGTGGTTAGGTATAATATCGCAATCAAGATAGTTCACAATATAATCATACCAAGGAGTAATTAATTGCTCAAGAGTATACGCATTTTTATAAGGAAATAAATCATTAATCAGAAACTTTCCACTTTCATCATCCTCAGTTATCATCCTAGACAAATGATCAGCTACAACATTTTCACATCCACGTCTATCTTTTATTTCTACGTCGAATTCTTGCAATAATAAGATCCATCTAGTCAGAAGTGGCTTGCTTTGTGACTCAAACTTTTGTGCACCCCTTTTTAATAAATTAATTTAAAACACGTCAGTTTGCTCGCAAGTGTACGAGGTAACTGTAGGGTGATGAGTTTGACTCGAGTCGTATCTCTCGAGGAAGCAGCTGTTCGGTCTTTCAGATGTTTTTCTCAATTTATGAACTAAAATAAAATACATATACATTTGGGGTTTTAAAAGAGATTGATTTGATCATTATAACTAAAGCAATAATTAAACTAAAACTAATTAAACTAATTACTCTAACTAGATTATCAACTACGAGCAATACTTTAAACTACTTAAACTTAAGAACTAAGAATTTAAAGCAACGAATCTAAAGCATAAATTTAATAACTACCATCAAACAATCGCATCATACGAATCTAAGATTAATGAATAACTAAGCATAAATTGATCGCATAAATAAACTAAATTAACCAATATCCAATATGAAACGATTTAACTAAGTAAACTAGTTCTAGCATTAACTAAGCAATTAACTAAGAATTAAACTAACAATTAAACTAGAAATTAACTACTAAATTAACTAAGAGTTTAGAGAACTTATTGGAACTAATGAAAGCAGTAAAAAGCTCCAGCTATTCCAGAGGTTGAACGTTGATCTTGGGCGAAGAATGAATCCCGAACTCGAATTCGACRTTTTGGACGCGTTGTTCTTCGATCCTTGATCTCCGTCTTCAAATCTYGTAATGAGATGTGGGATTATTGTTATTATAAGCTAAAGTACCCTAAGAGGTCGTATGTTCTCCTCAAAATCCAAAATATAGAGGGTTTATATAGATATTGCAAGTCTTGGCGCACAAGAAACCCTAAAATCCGAATTCTGGACCGTCGCGTCGACGGTGCGTCGATGTAGCGTGCGGCTGGGCGGGAGCTGTCGACGGGCGTTGTCGACATCGACGCTTCAGCAGCTAGCGTCGACGTGTGCATCGACATCGACGCTCAGAACGTAGCGTCGACGTTGCGTCGACGTAGCGTCGACTGACGCGGTCATGACTCGCTGACATGGCTCGCATCGATGGTGCGTCGACGGTCGCGTCAGTCGACGCGACTTCACGTCTGTCTCCAATTCTCGATCTTTTGCTACTCGTTTCACCGGAAAGCTTGTTCTTCACTTCTTGAACATCGAACCTCGTCTATTACGCGTTAAACTCTTCCGGTTACTTAGCTGTAAGGTGAAAAACAACGAAATATCACCTACTTGCATCAATTACGATCAAAATGCGG
>BMAC01000049.1:496158-543121 GCA_014905375.1 Phtheirospermum japonicum | reverse complement strand
TGGCTGGTGGCGACGATGATGTTGAATACGTGGGGATTGTTGGGTGGCGGTGATGGGGCTCGGCAGGGAATTCGTCGGAGTTGGCGATTTGGTGATATTGGCAGGAGGTTGGCTGGGGTTTGTGGTTGGAATCGGCAGCCGGTTCGGTTACGACGGCTGCCGTAATATGGTTCAGAGCAAAAGTTCTGAAAAATTTTTAAACACAAGAAAAAGAATTACCTCTTGCGGCCGTATGAAAATCAGAACGAAACTTGGAGTGAGGGCGTCATCTTTTGGATTTTTGTTTATAAACTTAGCTTAGGATTTAATTAAGGGAGGTTAGGGTTGAGATCTTGGTGGGCTCGGGCTAGTCGTTTGGCTCGTTTTCAAGTCCAAAAGAAACGACCCAAAAGACGTCTTAAATTTTTAAAACTGAATAAGCCCTTTAGTACTTTAAATGAATAAGAATAATTATAATACAAATAAATATAATTATTCTATAATTAAAAATTTATTTCATGGACAATTCATTAGTAATTTAATTAAATTAATAAGTTGCTAATTAATTATAATAGTACCTTAGAAAATTACAATGAACTATAAATTCGCCTAATTAGAGTTTTAAATTATTTATAATAACTATAGTATAGATAAATTATAAAAATTTTAGAAATCGAAATTATTTCATAAACGACTTAAAAGTAATTCAAATAAATAATTAAATTACTAAATAATTATATTAATCTCTTAGAAATTGATAATATAATTTTATTTGGAAAACGAATTATAAATTCGTTTAAGTAGTATTCTTAAATTATTTAATAATTAAAATTAGGAATTTGTATTATGGCGACGAGCTCGGGACTAGAATTTTTATTTCTTTTATGCATGATGATAATTAAATAAATGAATAAAAATGTATTGGATTATGGATGTTACACATAGACCAACTACATATCATCTAATACACCAAACACAAACAACCACATATCTCACTTACACCAGCCATATATCATCATATACAAAAATCCCATATCATCCTATACATGATTCGAACTTTTGTGTATCTACTTATAAAGATTTGTCAAAAATTTAAAAGCTCGCCCGCAAGAGAACGGGATCGCGTGTAGGTTGGTAAGTTGAGCCGAATCGTCTCTCAAGGAAAACTAGGCTCGGAAGTTCCTTTTATGTTTGTTTGTTTACGAATACGAAATAAAATAAAATTCTAATCTAAACACATAAAAACAATATATTGATCTAAATGAAGAACAATTAAAAATTAAGAGTTTTGAAAAGATTTTGAAAACAAGGGTTTTAGAGCTTCGAATCGTTTCCACGATCTATTGAAAAAACCCCAATTGATGGTTCACGACGATTCTAGGCTCTAGACCCGTTAGATCTAGCCAATCAATCTCATCAATATCATCATAATAATCTCATCACAATCATCAATCCAAAATTACCAAGATCATACAATTCATCATACAAGTTTGGGGGGGTTTGTTTGAAGATTGAATTATTCTAAATTAAACTATCAAGCAAGAATTAAAAACTAATTAAGCGAAAGAAATTAAAGACTTACTAATTAAACTATGACGAAAGTTGCAGCGTTCCGAAAGTAAATCTTGAATCTAAATTATCTAAACTATCTAAGAACTAATCCAAACTAATCTAAAACTAAGAAATTATGAGAAGTAACTACGAAATTAAACGGCACTCGTTGCAGTTGTCAGCCCCTAAGAGGCCTTAAAAACCTAGAAATATGATTGTATATGTAAAAAAAAGAAATGCATAGGGTATTTATAGTTATGGGAAGTCTTGGGTAGCAAGAAACCCTTAAAAACGTGTTTTATGGGCAGTCGCGTCGACCGTGCGTTGATCTACGCGTTTAGGATCGACACTACAAAGAGTTCATGGGCAGGTGCATCGATCAGGGTTTCTATAACGGTTATTTTGTCGACCGACGTAAACTGGTCGACGCGGGGGGACTGGCGCAGGCTTGGTCGGCAGGTGTGCGCAGCACTCGGTAGGCTTGGTCGGCAGTGCTCGGCAGGGCTGGTTGGCATGCTACTATAACGGTTCCAGATGGAAAACCGTTATAGAAAGTCAGCAGTTTCAAATTCTGTGAATCGCGGCCTCTTTTCGCTGAAACTCTACTCGTTTGCCCATCCTTGACTAAATCCAAACTCAAAATACCTAAAATAAACATAAAACTAATTAATTGTGATTAAAATACGATAAAACAAGTTGGAGATAAGAAAATACGAAAATATGCTCAATCTATCCAACTTTCATCAAAAACAATAATAAAAATGAACTAAAATACTAACTAAAATCAAGACAAATTCATGTTAATCAATACACCAGCCACATATCATCACATCTAGCAATCACATATCATCTTATACATCAGTAACATATCATCATATATACTAGACACATATAGTAGCCACATGATTACTTATACTAGTCACATATTATCCTATACCATCACATACACCAAACACATACCATCATATACACCAACCACATACCATCTGATACATCAACTACATATCATCTAATACACCAAACACAAATAATCACATATATCACATACACCAGTCATATATTATCAAACACATCATTTACATATCATCACATGAACATGACAATAGTGTATTAAAATTATTGTTAAGAATTTCAAACCTCAGCTGGTTTTATTTTTCCTTTTATCTCATTTTTTTTGTCTTCAACGGGTGCAACCTCTATATCAGCTGTGTCTTCAATGGGTGCAACCTGCATATCAGTGTAACTGTGTTAATTTCAATTTGTAATATAAATATTATTTTAAAGTAGAAAAGTAATAAAAATAGCAAACCTTTTTCTTTTTTTGTAATCGTGTTTTCTTCACAATCGGAGTCTTTTTGGCACTAACACCCCGTTTGAAAACTTGAATTGCAGAAGCAGTTTTTTCAAAATCATTTTTTTCAGGTGTTTTTTTCATCTTTTCAGTGTTCTTCTTTTTTTGTCTTTCGTATGTCTGCCTCTGCAGGTCTTCTTCTTGAAGTGTCAACCCTATTCCCAGGGGATTACCAACTACAATTGGTGTATCTAGTTGGTCTCTAGTAATAGTTTTTGTTTTCTTAGTCATTTCTACAATTAAACATACAAAACAAACAAAATAAATTATCATCATACATACCATAACACACATCATAAATGCATCATCATACACGATATGAAAATATCATCACACACATCTTATACATATATCACACATATTTTCTCACACAATATGTAAATATCATTAGGCATATGATTTACATATCATCATACAGAACACGAACATATCATTACATAGAACATGAATATATCATCACACAAAAATTGTATATATCATCATAAAGTCAATCTATATTTGCAGTAAAACAAAATTCACAAATGATATAATATTATACAGATATGAAACATATCATTACAGATCTGGAACATATCATCAGATTGTTCTTGCACATATCATTACTACTATATGAAAACTCATATATTCGCAGAAAAAAAGTAATATGAGGTTCACAATTGATATATCATCGCTCAGATTTGGAACATATCATCAGATTGTTCTTGCACATATCATAAAATGTACATGTAAAATCTTATTACAATTTTGAAATATAGAGCATGCAGAGAATTGAAAGCCTATAGTTAAAATACAGATGAACTATATCAACATCAATTGATGGCTAAACCCTAGAATCGGAAGAATCGAAAGTATATTTAAATTTTGTGAACTAACAAGCGTTTTGTGGTGAATCAACATTAGTCGACCATGAAACTTCATCAATCGATGCTGAAACATGTACCAGTTTGTGAACTGAAATGAAAGTTGAATGGGAAAAAAATCAAAAACTTACTCGAGAAGATGAAAAATTGCTGGGAGAAAATTGTTGCAGCGTCTGAGGGAAGATGAAAATTGCTTGGAGAAATTTTTTACAGCGGCTAGGAGAAGATGAAAATTGTAGCGTCTGAAATAGCGTCTGAAAATTGCTTGGAGATTGAAGAAAATTTGGTGAAAAAGTCGCAGCGTCTGAAGTAGCGGGAATTTGCAGAGGTTTTTTCACTATTGGTGAAAAGAAAGGTGCGTGAACGGAGAGTTGAAAAGAAAGGCGCGTCCAATTTTATTGCAGACATGGATTGGCGTCCAATTATTTGCAAACGTAAAATAAAATTGAGAGATCGAGTGCACCTTATTAGATGATCCTGGGTACATGATATACCCACTCCAATTTCCCCCGTATTATTTAAACTATCGAATCCATTCTTTGAAAAACGTTGGACCAAACCGGCCCTAATTATTTCCTATAATTAAAAGCTTGCATCCCAAACATTCTCACGCCAATCGAAAAAGAAAAACACCCTGAGAGCGCACGCAAGAGGGACACACGCATACATACTCTTTTGGTACCAGTGACTAATTGAAACCGCACAAAATTCCCCTGAAACAAATAAATAAATCTCTCAACAGTTTCTTCATTTCCTCTGAGCCTCACAACAATGGCGGCAAAACCTACATCATCCGCAACACAGCCGCCGGCAGCTCATCTACAGCAGCTGTCCCAAAAGCCTGTACCAATCGATCAGCAACTACAACAAGAAAAACGAATCGAACATATCCTATCTTTCCCGATCCTTCTATCCGACCAGATCAATCAAACAGTCAAAGAAGCAAAAATCTTCAAATCTGAGTGCGCCGAGGTCGGCAAGAGAGTCGACCGCCTCCTCCAGATGCTCCGCTCTGCCGCCCGCCTCGTCACGTCCGCCGCCGCCTTCTACGACCGCCCCCTCCGGCGCGTCGCCGTCGGTGTCTCCAACAATCTCCACAAATCCCTCACCGTCGTCCGGAAATGCCGACGGCGCAGCCTCTTTCGCCGCGTCGTCACCATCTTCTCTGCCGCCGATTTCCGAAAGCTACTCGGCCTCCTCGACTCCTCCGTCGCGGACATGGATTGGGTCCTGAGCATCCTCGAAGCCGGCGGTGGGCCCACCGGAGGTATAATCCTTACTCTGCCCCCAATTGCTAGCACTGATCCAATAATCTCATGGGTTTGGTCATTCATAGCTTCACTGTATATGGCCCAACCGCAAGACAAAATCGAAGCCGCCAATCAATTAGCATCCTTAGCTAAAGATAATGATAGAAACAAACAAATTATAGTCGAAGAAGGTGGTATATTGCCTCTGTTGAGACTGTTAAAAGATAATTTCTCATTAGAGGGCCAAATCGCGGCTGCTTACGCACTTCATAGCTTAGTGAACAATGTCGATAGCGTACGGGCCATCGTCAATGCTTCGGGCGTAACGATTATCGTACAGGTTTTGAGCAATTCGTCGATTAAAGTTCAAATTAGTGCCGCGAGTCTCGTCGCTAAAATGGCTGAGCATTGCTCTCTCGCGAAAGAGGATTTCGCGAGGGAGAATGTGATTAGGCCACTCGTCCTGCTTTTGTCCTATGATTTACCGATGGAGGATTTCAATCTCAAATCTTCTCGACAGAGTCTGCATTCGCTAGTTCACAAGGAGATCAAAATGAAGAATTTGGACAAGGAGTCTAATATTAGCAATGGTGGTATTTACAGAAAGGAGATAGAAAACGAGAATCCCGAAACCAAACTCGGGCTGAAAATTAGTTGTGCCGAGGCATTATGGATGTTGGCTAAAAATAGCGTGGCGAACAGTACGCGAATCACGGAGACGAAGGGTTTGCTCTGTTTGGCTAAACTTGTCGAGACGGAAAATGGCGAACTGCGGTACAACTGTTTGATGGCAATAATGGAGATAACAGCCGTGGCCGAATCTAACGCTGACCTCAGAAGGGCGGCTTTCAAGACAAACTCGCCGGCGGCTAAGGCGGTGGTCGACCAGCTTCTTAGTTTGACTAAGGATTCAAACGATGATCCGAGGTTGTCTGTAGCGGCCGTAAGAGCAATAGGTTGTTTGGCTAGGACTTTTCCGGCTAGGGAGACTAGAGTTATCATCGGTCCTTTAGTCGAGCAGCTTAGTAACAAGAATCTGGATGTTGCGACCGAGGCTGTTGTTTCACTTGGGAAATTCGCTTGTCCTGAGAATTTTCTATGCGTGGAGCATTCGAAGAGAATTATCGAGTTTGGAGGTGTTATACCTCTTATGAGACTGTTGAGAGGGAACGAGAGGGCGTTGTTGCATGGATTAGTTCTGGTTTGTTACCTGGCGATCCATGTGGGGAAGAGCGAGGATTTGGAACGAGCGGGAGTGTTGAGTGCGCTTGAGGGGGTCGACCGTGGAGTTATTGCTCGGCATTCGGAATTGAGAGAATTGATGCCTAAAGCGGTTTATCATCTAAGTGTGTTTCATCAGTCACACTCTGGTGTGCTTCCTCAGAAGCCATCTTTAGCTCATTAGTAAGTTTTGGGTTTGGAGTCTGCTGCTGTGTTGTTTTATTTATTATGAAGAGTTGTGAATAAAAAAGTGATGCATTGTCACCATACAGTTGGGTGGACAAACATATATCTGAATCCTATTTTGCAGCGTATGTGTATTTTCTTTAGCACAAATCCTGGAGGTAAAGTGGATGGCGGGAGTCGAACTTCAGGACACGTGGTTTGGAATGAGTTTTTAACTATCAATTGCTCATTTCCTAAAATCCTGATTAGTCTCTGCTTAGATGTAGATTCTCATTCACCGTCTATATTTTTCTCTTAACAAAATCTAACCTAATACTTCTTATACTCCACCTGAACATATTTTTCTTCTAACTAAATCTCACCTAATTCTTCTTATACTCCAGATAGCAACCCCGCCTATTTCTTCTTATATTCCATCTAAACGCTAAACTACATTCTAACACATGCCTGGTGCCTAATAATATATAGAACATTGTTTGATGTACGTTCCTTTTGGCAATTGTTTCGCTTCTTATTGCTTTTTTTTTTATAAGATGAATTTGTCGATGGGTTTTGCGTGTTTATAAATAGGGCATATTCCTTATTTCACGATTCAAGACATCATATTTTACCTGAATTGAAAGATTGAGATGTTGGGGATACAATTATAAAATTGGGATAATAGATGCAAATAATATGAACTAACAACTATTACAGTTAAATAGAAAATGAACAAAGCAGAAACGAAAAGTGTCAAGGCGAGAGAACTTTTTTCTTAAAATTCTTATTGCCCCGTATGCGGTGCTCACGGATCTATAGCAACGAATCAATGGTACCGAAAGGAGCAATCAATGCGTTCACTCTAACGAATGAGATTTGACTGAACAACTAAGTAAAATCCTAATTGAAGAATATATGATCCCTGAGGCAGACATGAATATGATGTGTATGCATGAGTGCTTAGAAACATGTTTTTATGTGTATTTACACTATGTAGGACTTGATATTTATACACTTGAGAGAATTCTTAAACAGGCAGGAAATCGTAGAAATTAGTATTCCTAATATAAGTCAATCTCCTTATCTTACTCAATAAGAAAGGCTTAGGAGCTTCCACGAAAGGCTCAAACTAATTAAAACCCAAGAAATTAAATAGTTTTCGGTCCAACACCTTAATGATACAATTTCCATAAAGCAATTAATATTATTCATTTGTCAAATATTTCCTCTTTACTTAAGAAGTTTTGTCCAACTTTGGTCATTAACTTTTCACTCATCCGAACATGTATTTGTGAAAGTAAATATAATACAATAATGTACTCGAAACGTAGATTAAGTATTTGACGTTCGTTTTAACGACCCGTCTACATTTGGAGTATTTGGCTAAAGTTACCATATTAACTTTTTCAAATTCATTTTCTCCAAGAATCCTCCATATGAGGGCAAAATCAATGTATGATGCAAGTGACTCAGTTGTTCAGTTTTCGCTAAATATTGTTATGACAGGTAGCTTGTGGCTTTGAACCCTCCTTGGTGAAATACTATCAGATATACCCTCGGCCAGTTGATAGTGTTATTGAACTATTTCGCGTATGAGTATACCAAGACAGTGATACTCACGTAACAAAGTTTACACCATTTCTCAAGTTCTTAAAGTTGTGTTCATTTTGGTCTTGGAATACCCTTGAGATTCTTAAGTGCTTTGGTCGAGGCAGCCAATCCTCTGCACTTAAATAGGCGACCTTGTCTATCAGAAATATCCTGCAATACTCCACTTTTATAGGAATAGATCATCATAAAAGTCTTAAACTTAACCTCACCACTTTCAACAATCATATCCCTTTGTTATGCTTTCTAAAGATGGGTTAACTAAAGGCTAAATACCAAGTGTTTAGAAATGAACAGTCTAAAGTATGGTTATCCCATTAAATCAAGTTCTTAGGATCTCCAATTACTATTGGTTGTCTACTAAAGACCGTTCTGTAGGTGTGGATTCTACCTTCATCCCCTCTAATAATGTATGAAATTGATCTCGATTTAAACTCTTTGTAAACTGGTCCTCTATATTTTCCTTTGATTTCAAATAACAACGAAAATTATTCCTCTTGAGATCAATTCTCTAACGGTATTTTATCTTTGACGAATATGTCGTGATTTAGTTATACATTTCATTACAAGACCTTGCGATATCAACTTGATTATCGCAGTCTATCATAATCGTTGATACCGGCTTCTTCCAACATGAAATGTCCTTGAAATTTTTTTGAAGACACTTAGACTCTTCACCGGCTTTATCCACAGTTATGAATTCTGATTCTATGGTGGATCGGGCTATTCATGTTTTCTTAGTGGACCTCCAAGACACGGCACTTCCATTGATGGTGAAAATATACCCACTGCTGGAGTGTGAATCCCTAGAATTTGATATATAGTTCGCATCACAATACCCTTTTAGTACTTTTGGATATATCGTATAATGTAGCCCATAACTCAAAGTATACTTCAAGTATCGTAATACTCTAGTTAACCCTTTCCAATAGCCACTGTTTAGATTACTCGTGAACCTACTTAGAATGTTCACCAAATAAAGGTTATCGCCAAATGGAGTTTTAACCATTTCACCATCAAACGCATTAAACTTTTTCATTACACTTTCCACGTAGGACTGAGAAAGAACTACACCATTTGAGTTCCTTATGATCTTGATCCCAAGGATCACATCAGCTAAAACCATGTCTTTCGTATCAAAGTTGTCTTTGAACATGTTATTCGTATTTGTGGTCATATCACAAGAGCTACTTAATATTAACATGTCATCAACATAAAGACAAATGATGACAAAAGAGTCAGATGTGATATTTGCATAAATACATTTATCACATTCATTGATGTGATAGCCATTTAACACCATCTTCATAGTGCCAAACTTGAGATGTCATTGCTTTGGTTCTTGTTCAATCCGTACAACGATTTAACAAGTGTACACACCTTTGTTCTCTTGATCACAAACCACAAACCCTTTCAGGTTGTTCCATATAGATATCTTCATCTAATTCACCATTCCAAAATGCAGTTTTGACATCCATTTGGTGAATTTCAAGATTGTGCTGTGTAGCAATCGTTAAAATCACTCTAATAGAAGTAATTCTCGTTACATGTGAATGAGTATGAAAGAAGTCGTATCCTTCTCTTTGTTTAAAACTTTGGCTACCAGCCTAACTTTATACTTATCAATCGAGCCACCAGTTTTATACTTTCTCCCTAGAACTCACTTGCATTCTAGGGGCTTATTACCATGGGGAATATCAGTCAACTCACATGTATGTATCTGCATGATCAAATCAATCTCAGCATTGATGGCTTTCTTCCACATAGGGGCAACAGGACTAGATAAGGCTTCTTGAATACTACGTGGTTCATTATCTAGCAAATAGATCGTGAAATTCCGAAAAAACATTTTAGCAGTATTAGCCCTTTAGTTGCGCCTTGGTTCATCATCATCATCATCATCATCTTTTGATGCATCTTGAATTGCAAGCGGTGTTACTTCATCTTCAGAATCACGGGTTCTCTTGCTAGAACCATCATTATTCCTTTGCAAGGATATATGTGTCCAAAGAATATTGCATTCCTTAACTCAATGGTTGTTCCTTCAGTCACATCAAGTATATCAGACTTGTGTAATAGGAACCTATACGCAGTGTTATTATGCGCATATCTAATGAAAATACAGTCGATTGTTTTGGGTCCTATCTTCACTTGCTTTGGCTCCAGAACTCTTAACTTGGCCAATCACCCCTACACTTTGAGGTAACTATAAGCAGAAGCTACACCTCTCCTTAACTCATATAGTGTATTGTCCTTTCCCTTATAGGGAACCCTATTCAAAATATGATTAGTGGAAAGGATCTACTTCCCCCACATATTTGGGGGTAACTCTGAACTAATTAACACAAAGTTCATCATCTCTTCCAGGGTTTGATTCTTACGTTCAACGATGTCGTTCGATTAAAGTGAATACGGAGTAGTTGGTTGATGAACTACGCCATGTTCAGCGCACAACTCCTGAAATGGTGAAACATACTCTCCACCTTGATCACTTAGAATTGCCTTAATTCGAGTGTTTAGTTGATTTTCGTTCATTCTTGAAAGTTTTGGATGCTTCAATTACTTCATCTTTGCCTTTTAGCAAATAAAGATAACAATATCTTGTGTAGTCATCAATGAATGTAATGAAGTAATTCTTGCCCCCTCTAATTTGCACAAGTTTCATATCTCAAATATCAGTGTGAATTAACTCTAGAGGTGCAAAACTCCTTTCCACTGAATGAAAAGGCGTTCTTTGACATTTTTGCTTCAACACAAGTCTCACACTTATGTTTCGATTAAAATTCACATTATTTAGTAAATTCATATTTATCAATTTCTTTATTGATTTAATGTTAATGTGTCCAAGTCTAACATGCCACTAATCACAAGACTCAATGATATAAGAAGAAGCAATAACTTTATTATTAATAACTGGGCATTTGACCATTACATTCAACTTTAATAGTCCCTACTTAAGGTGACTTCTGGCAAGGACCTTTCCACTCTTAGTAAGCACAAATTGACTAGACTCAAAAACTATCTTAAACCCATGATAGACAAGTGTGGACCTAGAAACAAGATTTTTCCTTATATCCAGAACATGTAGCACTTCCTTCAAGTCAGCTCTAGACCCAACATCATCTCCAGCAACACCTTCCCAATTCTATTAACCTTAGCAGTAGAGGGGTTTCCCATATCAGAACACACATGACAATTAGTCCCATTGGAATAAACTACTCTTTTGGATTATCCACAAGATTCACTTCCATCACTACCGCATAGAGATCCAAATCAAACATGCTTTTAGTAACGATGTTAGCAGGATTCTGACTTTCTTTCGGTGATTTCCGACAATATCTTTTCGTATGCGCAGGCTTGACACAGTTATGACAGTAGCCTAAAATTATCACAAAATCGAGTAAAGTAACAAATGTCATATTTTATATTTTTACATCTTTTTTTTAACAAAAATCAAAGTATCATAAATATTGTTAAAATATTACAAAATATAGTTAAACTATCATATATTTCTATAATTTAATTCTTTTCCTTACATCTATGCCTATTAAACTTAAATAATTAAAAGTATGACAAAAGGTTGATCACATGTCACAAAACATAGTACGAAAAAGTATACATATTTTCTAATAATTTTACCACATTTTGTAATACTTGATCAAAATATTGTAAAAACTCAAACTAAGTTTGTCATAAAAAAACAAGTGTGTTCTGTGATACTTTTAATACATTTTGTAATACTTGATAAAAAAAAAAACCATAATATACTGTGTTTGCAACTAAAAACTATGATACTTTTAACTTACATGGTAATACTCTTACTGCACTTGGTAATACTTTCACATAAACTATACTATGTAATACTATTACCTATAATTATCATACTTTTAAATATTTAATACTTTTATAATAATTTTTGACACTCCATATAGGAGTATAATAAAAAATATTTATATGTATAGTTGTGATACTTATAACTAAATTCGTGATACTTTTACTGTAATTTGTAATATATTAATATGAGATTTTTATATTAATTTTTAATACTTTTAAATGAATTTCTAAACTATATTTGTGATACTTGTACACTAGTTTGTAATATATTTATATAGAAATATTATATCAATTTATAATATTGTTACATGAATTTGTGAAACTGATATGTAATTTTGTGACACTTTTAACACAAAAGATAATTAACCCACAAATAAGTCTTATTAAAAATTATATAATCAAACTGGCCAAAAAAAACTAAAAGCCAACAACAAAAATACTTTGTTTAATTTTCACATAGACAAATCACCAACAACACAGAGAGAAGACAAAATGTAATTAAAAAGCAAACCCCCAACCGAAAAAAAAAAACCCACGAAATATGATTACTATATATCTAGAAAAATGATGTTAATTAAGTAGAAAAATCTCTTCCAAGTAGACATGTAGAAAAAGCTAATTCCAACACATCATCCACACTCATTTATGAAACTCTTCGAGATGTTGTGGTCCTTGCCGCAATTATAAATTTGCAATATTTGGTTGAGAATAAATGATGACGAATTATGATGACCACTCCCAGATGAAGAAGATGATTATTTATGAGTAGAATCAACATGTTTTGTCCTCGCCAGACTTCACGGAAAAAAATATTGGTATAAATAATAGCAATATTACAAATTATTTATTCTATAAAAAATAAAAATAAAATAACATAAAAATAATAGTATAACCACAAGAAGTTCAAATTCACAACCAATAACAATTATTCCTAATAAGTCTAAAATCCTGGAAAAACAAAAACTCAAAAATTCTTACTAATTTAAAATAAAATATTACACCAATATCAATAATCAATATTGGGATTATAGTACGGATATATTTTGTTTATTACTCCAAACATGAACCACCAATATCCATCCTTCTCGATTTTAAGCTCTCCAATTTTTTTAACTTCTTCATCCCTTTTCATCTTCTGTCACCCACTCTCCTTTTCTTTTCTTATATTTAAACTTATCATTTGAATCCATCTTTTAGTAAGTTAAAATACAAGAAAAGAGTCAGGCTAACTTTTTCTATATTAATCTACATGAGATGGATCGAAGTTGGATGAGTCCAAGTCGCATAAGTGAAGAGTATGAAAATGGAGTTGAATTCTTTTTAGAATTAGCTAAACAAGATCTATTAGAACTTGGTGACATGTTTTTGTGTCCTTGTATCAACTATTTGAATGGGAGACGGCATGAAGCCTATAAGATCTGAGAACATCTTCTTTGTGATGGAATAAATAAGAATTATACAGTATGGACATGGCATGGTGAAGTATTATATATTCCAGCTGAATAGACTAAGCAAGCTTCTACCGAGAAAACTCATGTAGATGTTGACGATCGATTTGAGGACATGATACACGATGTTGGTTTAGAATCCTTTCAGGAAGCACATGTGCAGAACATCTTATAGACACCTTTATATCCGTGGAGTAAAAAAATCATACGCTTGTCGACAGTGTTATGACTAGTCAACATTAAGGCAAGAAATGGGTGGAGTGATAAAGGCTTCACTGAATTGCTTGCACTGTTAAAGGAGATGCTTCCAGAAGAAACTTTGTCGAGCTGCCACAATGAGGCGAAGAAGATATTATGCCTTATGTGTATGGATTACAAGAAGATACATGATTGTCACAATGATTGTATATTGTATCGAAAAGTGTTCGAGTCATTGCATAAGTGCCCTGGGTGTGGGGCATCACAGTATAAAAGAAAATTCTGGTGATTGTAATAGTGATGAGAGCACAAAGCGAGGTTCACTGGTGAAATTGGTGTGGTATCTTACGATAATTCTTAGGTTCAAATGAATTTTTGCTAATGCAACATATTCAAAAACCCTTACACGGCATGCTGGTGAGAGGAAATGCATTAACCAGTTATGACATCTGGTTGATTCCTCTCAGTTGAAGAAAATTAATCATTTTTTTCTAGATTTTGGGAGTGAGGCAAGAAGCCTTAGGCTTGGACTTGCTATGTACGGAATGAATCCATACGGTAACCGAATTAGTCAACATACTTCATGACCTACCTTGCTTGTAATTTACAATCTACATCCTTGGTTGTGCATGAAACTGAAATTCATTTTGTTATCTATGATGATTTTGGGTCCAAAACAGCCCAGACATGACATAGATGTTCATCTAAGTCTTTTAATTCAAGACTTGAGAAAGTCGTGGGAAAAGGGAATTGACATGTTTGATGGGTACCGAAGACAGAGTTTCAAGATGTGTGCCCTCTGTTGAAGGATTTTGATCAACTCAACTATATCGTTTTCCCCAAACTTTATTCTATTACATTAATGATTTTCCAGCAAATAGAAGATTAAACAGGTATAGTAACAAAGGCCATCTCACATGTCCTATATGTTAAGAAGGCACGAGTTATATGCAACTAAAACATGGAAAAAACTATTTAACTCAATATTAGAGGTAGCTCGAATGTAATCATCCGCATCGTAGATTGAGAAAAGCTTGTAATGAATGTCAGGAGGATGGAATTACTCCGACTCCACTGACCGGTGAGCATATTTATGATCGATGAAGGACATCAATACTATCTTTAGAAAGAAATTAATGAAGGTTACTGAGAAGAGGGTATAGAAGAAGCGGTTGATTTTCTTTGATCTTTCATGTTGGCAGGAGCTAGATGTCTGACATTGTATAGATGTTATGCATGTGGAGAAAAATGTGTATGATAGTGTAATTGGAACACTTCTCAACATAAATGGCAAGACAAAGGATATCATGAAGGCTCGTTAAGATTTGGCTGAGATGGGTATATGCCAAGATTTGCATCCAAAATTAGTAGGTGATTGAACATATTTACCCTCAGAATATCATACTTTGTCCCAAAAAAGAAAAACAATTGTTAGTGCCTACGAGGTGTGAAAGTTCCATAGGGTTACTCTTCAAATATTTGGAGTCTTGTATTAATGCAAGGCCTTAAATTATTTGTCTTAAACTCTCATGATTGACATGTCTTTATAAAACAAATCCTAGTTGTGGCTATATGTGACATCTTGCCTAAAGAGTTAAGACACACCATAACTCGCATGTGTTATTTCTTCAATGTTATAAGCCACAAAGTAGTTGACCCTTTGCAGCTTGATGAGTGGGAAAAGGAGGTTGACGTTAAATTGTGCCAATTAGAGATGTATTTTCCCCCCTTGAATTTTTTGGCATAATGGTTCACTTAATTTTCCATTTAATGAACGAGACCAGAGTGCGTGGTCTGGTCTATTTAAGGTTGATGTACTCAGTCGAGTGGTACATGAATATCGTCAAACGGTAAACAAAAATCCATCTTGGCCAGAGGCATCTATTGTAGAAAGATTCATTTTTGAAGAGGCTATTGAGTTTGTACAGATTACATGGCGTAGGCCTAATATGTAGGGTTTCCTAAGTCTAATCACAAGGAGAGAGATGCAGGTATGGGTACATGAGGTGCTGGTGTTCATACCAAGAGTTTTGTGAAAATGCTTTAAGAGAATTTGTATATATTGAAAAACACTAACGAGGTTCTCCCTTATTTATCTGCTAACAAAAACCTTTTGAAGTCAAAAAATCCCCAGATGAACAAAAAATCCCTACTAAATGAGCATAACAAAACTTTCTTGAAGTGGTTCAAAGAAAAAGTTGTTGCTGATGATAATACCTTTGAACGTTAAAGTGGCTAGAACATGGACCTATATTTGATGTCATAACTTGGTGTAGATATGATAACAATAATTACTCTTTCTATACAAAGTCACAAGATAACAAGAGTAATGTGCAAAATAGTGGGGTTACTCTTCAAGTGGAGGCGATGCACTTTTCTAGTTCAAAAGATAAAAACACTGTCACAACATCCATAAGTTACTTGAGTCATTGACGATAGTTGGGAGGTTAACTATGTGATTTTAGAGTACCTGTTGTTAAGTTTAAGTTGGTTGATAATAATATAGGTGTGCAAATCGATGAAATGAGATTTACGTTGGTGGACCTTCATAAGTTAGCTCGTACGAAGGAGCTTTTCATTATGGCATGCCAGGCTAAACATGTGTTTGATATCAATAATCCATGTGATGAAAGATTTCCGGTGGTTCTTCATGGAAGAAGCGTGGATGGTGCTCATGAAAATAAAGAGCCAAGTTTTGATAACTACGAGACTCTTTCTTTCTCAACACACATGCCAACTATTGAATAAATAGAAGTGGATGATGTACATGCCAATTGTCATGATCATGACGAGGGTATACAAGAGAACATTCTTATTTGACCAGTTCAGTTAGGACCAAGTCTAATTTCGAAGCCAAAATAATAAAAATATAAATAATAATTAAAAAATGAACAGATTTTGAGTCTTTAAATTTAAATAATAGAATATATTATATATAACCTTATCGATGGAGGTTAAATCATTTATGATGTTTTTTTTGAGTTTTTCTTTTAATTTTATGATATAAAGCCATATGGAAAGTTTTGTATTTTTTAATAATTCTTTTGTATTAAATAAGTAAATTCAATTGGGTTTTTGATTAAAATTTTATTTTATTCCAAGCAACTATAGTTGATTTTTTTTTATTGTTAACACTTATTTATTTTTGGTTTCTGGTTTACAACATGTGCTACTCCATCGATGACTCATTCCCTAGTGAGGTCTTGCTCCATTTCCCCTCGACAAAGTACATCGTGGAAGAATAAACATTCGTTGTACAGAGATTACCAAGCAACGCTTTGTTGGTAAACAGCAACCGCTAAATTTTGACCTCATTACAAAAAAAAACACTATAAGGACTCATCAAGTGAAATTAAGTTCTTATCTGGGGAGACTTGCTCGAGACAGTGTTTTTATTTTGTATGAGAAGTGGAAACATGTCCCCGACAACACCAAGAAACCAAGTTGGCTGAATCTTTTGGTATTTCCACTAGCCCCTCATATTTTCACATTTTAAAATTATTATTGTTGTTGTTGTTGGTGGTGGTGGTGGTGGTGGTGGTGGTAGTAGCAGCAGCAGAAGCAGAAGCAGAAGTAGTAGAAGAAGAAGCGACCCCATAGGCTTTGAAGTAGAATAACGCTTTATGAAGGGCTGGAAATACATAGATGGACTAATGGTATTTTTGGGAATAGGGTTGAAAGATTTATTAATATCTCGGTTAGTTCCTAGAGTGTCAGAAGAATACATTATTTGCTAAACAAACTCATTCAACATGGTACTTTTACTTAATTAAGATGTATTGTATGCTTGAATTAAGTTGATGATTGTTTTCGAAAAGAATGGAAATTAATAAATAATCTTGGTTTAGGTCCCTAACGCTGAGCAAGATCAATAAATAGGAAGCTTTGAAATATAATGGGGTCTTCGTTAAATTTGATCGTTATGAGTGTTATCTGAATTAAAAATGGGAAAAAAACTAAAAACACTTATAGTCTTTGTTTCAAACCTAAAAAACATAACTAATACAGACTCTTTCATTGGAAAATAGCCTTGGGTTAAGTTTTTATATGCTAAAAATTACTATATTATATAATTAATTGCAAGTATTTGGTGATAGAGACTAATTTTCTCATGAGAGTGTCGAGTTCAGGCTCATGATACTTTCTTGAAATTAAGAATAGATGATTTGAGTATATTTGAATTATTTTTGTAAGGTTTTAAGTATACTTATGTTGGTTTGATATTCTAAACACATGTATTATGAGTTGACTTTGGTATTTGGTTGAACTAATCGAACTATGGGTTTAACTCTAGAGTCAGTAATACCGCTTTATTCGACTTTTGAACATTTTGATATTGCTATTAGTATTGTTCGATGTTCGTTTGATGTTAAGATGGGATTTATTTTAGCTGAAACTTTTTAAATAAATAGGGCCTGCCTAAAAAACCGATGTTAAACGACATCAGTTTGACATCATTGACATCAGTATTCTAACCAATATGATATGTGATATCACGTTGGTTCTAGCTATATTTCCCACCGATTTTAACTGATGCCAAAACCAGCGATGTCAATTCACATTGATTTTTGGTAAACATATGTACTTTTAACATCAAGTTTTAGGAAAATCGATGTGGGATTAAAACTGATGTGAATACTCACATCAGTTATTATAAAAAAACCAATGTTAATTCTTACATTTATTTTTCTAAAAACCGATATGAACAACCACATCAGTTTTTATCAGAAACCGATGTTAAAACTTATATCGGTTTATTATAAAAACTGATATTGAATGTCACATCGATTTTTGAAAAATGAACGTGACTTTTAAAATCGGCGGCTTAGATATCGGTTCTAAAACTTATGTGAAATGTCCAAAAAACCAATGTGAAATCCTTTTGCAATAATGTGCAGTATCTTTTTCAAGTAAATGACATAGAGATTTAGTAATTTTTAAAGAATCACGAATACACCTCCTATAAAATTTTGTGTGTCCTAAAAAGATTTTTAATGCCTTCTCATTTTCGAGGGAGGTAGTTTCTCTATAGCCACTATCTTGGCCTGATCGACTTCTAAACCTGTGGAAGACACTCGATGACTCAAAACTATACCATCATGTACCATGAAATGATATTTCTCCCAATTGAGGACCAATTGGTCTCCTCACATCTCTGTAAAAATTTTGTTAGATTTTCCTAGCCGTTATCATAAGATGAACCAAAAACTAAAAAATCATCCATAAATATTTCCATCACCTTTTCAATTAAACCATGGAAAATAGCCATCTTGCATCTTTGAAATGTAGCTGGGGCATTACATAACTCGGATGGCATACGACAAAAATCAAAAGTGCCATAGGGAGACGTAAACATAATATTTTCTTGATCCTCTGGTGTAATCATGATTTGATTGTAAACTGAGTAACCATCAAGAAATCAATAGTACTTGTAACATGTCAATCTATCAAGCATTTGATAAATAGGAGGGAGGGGAAAATGTTCTTTCTGAGTTGCTGCATTGAGTTTTCTTTAATCAATACAAACTATCCATCCAGTAACTAACCTAGTAGTTATTAACTCATCCCCATAATCTTTGATCATCGTAGCCCCACCTTTCTTAGGTACAACATGGGAAGGACTTACCCACTCACTGTCAAAAATAGAAAATATAATCCCCACATATAACCATTTGAGAACTTCTTTTCTCACTACTTCTTGCATGATCAGATCTAACCGTCTTTGATTTTTCACACAAGGTTTATACACATCTTCTAACAAAATCTAATGAACATAAATACATGGGTTAATACCGTTCAAATCCTCTATCGACCATCCTATAGCTGCTTTATGTTTTCTCAATACTCCAAACATCTTGTCAAGTTCAAAATCATAAAGATAAGCTAAGACAATTACCAGATGTGTATTAATTTCACCGAGAAAAGAATATTTTAAATGATCCAACAATGTCTTCAAGTTAATGGGATTTTTCTTTTCCATATTTTCTTCGTGTCCACTTTCTCGTCAGCTCTATTCTCTTTAGTTCAACAAACTTCACATCTCTCTTTTATATTTCCTGTAAAAATACTCAAATCATTCACACAATCAATAACATCATTTATTAATCTCTAATGAAACTCGAAAAGAGAGATTCGTGCAAGCAAACTTCTAATGAGTCTGTAGTTGAAGTTGTAATCAATTCATTATTAACACAAGTGTCAACAATGTCTATCATTTTAAAATCTTTAGATTTTTTTTTAAATTATCATCATGATATTTCATAGCACGATATATGTTAAAACAATAGGAGCATTCATATATGGGCAATAACAAATACTCACTAGACATTTCACAGAAAATCCCACTAAAAATTCAAACCCGGTAATTATAATAATTTTGTAGTAATTATGTGTGGAATCTATGATATAGAGACATGCGAAATAAATAAACTCAAGAACTTTGGTCACGCGGATTCTAGGTTCACTGTAATCAATTACTACTCCAAATCAGCTTTTACAATGAACTAGGCGAAGATTGACAAAAACAAAACAAAGAAGGTTACTTGTGAGCAACTGACGCCATGCAGACCATTTGGGAAATCACCAGCGTTGGAATAAAACTATAAACGAAGTCAGAAACCAAATAATCTGACCGACGAAGTCAACCTGTGATTGAGAATCAGAATAATATTGCATGAGTCAACCTGGCAGGTGGATTGAAGGAGATTGATGATAATTAATGAAGAAGTTTATGATTCTTAAATTCTTAATTTTCAGATGAATGTTCTTTTTCTCTATACAATGTACCAATATTTGAATTATATGATGATTATTTTGTTAACAAAATAAATTTAGGGTAGGATTGTGAAACAAAAGAAGTTTGAGTTCAATATAATAAATACTGGAAGTGCTGAGGTTGAGTTGAGTATAGATTGAAAAAAGTTTTAGTTCAAAATAATAAATATCCAAGTTATTTTCAAATTTCTGATTAATTAAATAATAATAGTATATTAATTGTTTTATTGTATTAATGGTGGTTATTTTGGTAAAATTATTTTTGTATTTTTAAATAAAAGATACAATTAGGTACGATCAAGGTACGATCGTGCGAGAATACTTTTTGGATCGTATCCATAATATATGTCTTAGATTAGACAGCATGCTTCCACATGTCTCACTACCTGCTTTTTCTTAATTTATGTGTTTGCTGTTATTTATTTTTTTTTTTTACTTGCTTGAGTTTCTTTCCTCTCTCTCCTATTCTCCACATAAAGTTTTGCAGATCTAAAATATTTATTTGAAAAAAAAAACCTCTCTCTCATTCTCGAGTTTCATTCCTCTCTCCTATTCTCCACGTAAAACAAAAGTTTTACAGATGTAAAATATTTATTTGGAAAAAAAAAACCTCCCCACCCGATTAAACAACCAAATAAATAATAAATAAATCTATTGAAGAAAAACTCCCAATATCCTAATTCTCTTATTCCCAACATAAAATATATAAAAAAAATTATATAGATCTAAAAGATTTATTTCCCTTCGTCTCTCCTATTTCCAACATAAAAAATAAAATTAACACAAATCTAAAAGATTTATTTGAATAAAACATATACTCCCGAATTAAATTAATAAAAGTCTTCTCGACGATTCTCAATTCAAACAAGACTACAACGAATCTAAAAGATCTATTTGAATAAAACTTTCTTCCGATGAATAGGTAAATAATTGATAAAAATACTTCTAAGATCTTACATGAGAAGGTTTAATATAATGAGAAAATTCTCATATATTCCAAAACATAAAAGCAATTGCCCTAAAACACCATTGAATATAAAAGTTGCCTAATAATCAAATTACTATAACAATATACTAAACTACCCTTAATAGATTTTTCTCAATAGGAGCAGTTGAAACAATCAAATTATGACTGCTAATAAAACTCATTTAATGCAATTTCAATCTTTCCAAACTTTAAGTCTAACCAATAAAGTAAAAGATGATAAATAATGTAATTGCAACTTTGCAAAAAACGTAGGGAAAAAAACAACTAGGTATCTATGAGTTCCACACATCATCTTTCCATAATCTAAATTATATGAAATACTATTACATGAGTAATTACGAACTACTCTGTTAAAATTACAAACTACTTTGTTTAGATTGTGAACTACGTACTACTTTGTTAAAATTACAAACTAATTTGTTCATATAAGAGTACTAAATTACCCTTTTTAACTATTTTATTTTGTTCTTCAAAAATTCAGCTACTCGTGTAAATTCAGAACTACTTACGTAAATTCAAAACTACTCGTTTAAATCCAGAACTACTTTTGTAAATTAAGAACTACTTTTGTAAATTCAGAACTACTCGTGTAATTTCAAAACTACTCATGTAAATTCAGGACTACTCGTGTAAAATTTGAAAAATTACACACTACTTTGCGTAGTTCTTGGGAAATTACATACTACTTCGCATAATTTTTTGAGAAATTAGGTACTACTTTGCATAAATCTCATACTACTTCACAAATCTTTTTAAAAATTACAAACTACTTTGCATAAATTGCAAACTACTTCACAAAATTTTTGAAAAACTACAAACTACTTTCCACAATTTTTGGAAAACTACATACTACTTTGCCAAAACCAAGGTTGAAACAAAGCGAACTACCTGGAATCAAAGATGATAACGAAATCGAATGTGAAATTAAATACCAAGATAATTCACATCGGTAATAATACATCCATTACCATACATCAATGATCCAGCAATAATAGAAATATGACCTATAAATGATCCAGTATTTCACTATTCTGGTCATCGAAATAAACAAGAATCAAACAATTATAGAAAAATAAGTCATTTAACATTTGGATAATCATAAACTAAAATTATTGTTATAAAAAAATATTGGAATTTTTGGATATTTATAGCATACTCATGGACAATATTTTCTTACAAATAATGATCACGAACTCCAGAGGATTCTTCAATGGTCTAGTAATCGAAAAAAAAAATCAAACAATTACAATTTTTATATTGCTATGTAAAATATAGAAAAGTGGATGAACAAAGATTCTTGTTGTACAAAGTCTTTTAGGGGTTATTGGAAATAAATACATGCGTTGGTTGTAAGAATACTTTCTTACAAATAATGATTTAATGTGCGGAGAGTTTTCACTTCTTTGGTAATCCAAAAAAAAAAAAAAAAAAAAAACAGATCCAAGAATCAATATGTCAAATATCAAAAACTGAATAAATAAAAATAATTTTTAGAATCGAAACAAAATTACTAAATAAAAAAAAATTATGTGCGAGTTTTGGCTTACAGAAGATTGAAGAGATAAAAAAAATGAAGTGAGTGCTATTTAGGAGGAGAACCTAATTTTTTATAAATTTAAATGAAGGAAAAATTCTCAACTACTCTAATTTAGGAGTTGAGTGATCTTTGGTGTTGTGTAATTTGGTTAGTTATGGAGTTTGCAAATATAATGAATTAGAGAGAGATAAAGTTGGGGGCGGATGAAAAGGAAATGGAAAGAGAGTGTGTACATAATTATACAAGTTAATTAGGATATTTATGATGTAAGGGTAGCATTGATAATTTAAATGTAAGTTTTGATTAAATAGAAAGTATTTGGACTATATGAGAATAAAAATAGTCAATGGATTAAATGGTAAATGGGGATTATGTATTTGTATTATATGGGAATTCTCCCGAATATAATAAAATGTTCCTCCTAAATAAATATCATTATGGGTAAAAGCATATATTTAATTTTCTTACAAATAATAAATTCTCCATACAAATTTTAATTTGATATTCAGTCAACTCTGGACCAATAATAAATTCTCCATACTGATTTTAAGTTCGGATATTCAAATAATTTTGGACACGCATAACACAACTAAATAAATTTTCTATTGAAACTTGGGATGACTATAATTCATATATTGGATTAACATTAGTTTATTTGGAACTTTGAACTCAAATTATGCTTAATCCGTCTCTTGATATAATTTTTATTGATAAATATTTATATTGAGAATGTCTGGTAATAAATATTATTATTCGTCCAACGACTGTGACTGTTGTTGTTTTCTCGAAGTAATTTGGTTTGTCCCGTTTATGAATTTTTCTAAAATATCCAGTGAAACTTAATGGTATAAATTTTAATTTTGCTAAAAAAAATAAATTGAAATCGACAATTGGAAGTTAATGGTAGTGAAAGGGTTGAGATCATATTGTGATTTATCCTTAAAAATCCAAAATTCTGCACCATATAATTACAATATTTGAAATTTTACTTATATATACACACACTCACATATTTATATATTAAATATTGTAATATTAAATATTCATGTGTTATACACGGGTATTGTGATTTTAATTATTAATTTTATGGCACATCTACAAATGCCAAACATATAAAATATTTAACTAGCATCCCATAAACATAAGCTTCAAGCTCTTTCTAGCAAAATTAGATATCCACCCTTTTGTCAAAATCAATTGATCCAAAATCAGACAAATTCATATAGAGGGTAATTTGATCTAAATTATAACATCAAATGATCACGATTCGATTATTCTTTCCTCACTCTCTCATCAACATTTTCGCGATTGATTATTAATATGATTTAGACCAGATATTGAGTTTAGAATTTTGAGGATGCGCAAATTCTTAGACAATTTCACGCCATCACATTTTACTTGAATTGAAAGCTTGGGACGCTAGGAAATTTCCGACCACAATAATACATTACACTTTTTTTCTTTCTTATTTTTCTCAAATTTTTTTAAATACTTTTGGCAATTCTCCATTTTCATGTATTTCCCTAAAATATTTTTGCTCACTGTCACAAATTAATAAATCAACTTAATATTAGACTTATTTGATTTTTGAAACTTCACATTGTTCACTCAAATCCGAGGTTGACTCGAGTAGTTTTTCATTTTTAAAGGAATCCTTTTAATTTCATACTACCTAATAATTATCAACAGTTTTCAAATTTTACAAAACTAATTTTCCACTATTTATAATAATATTACAGATCAAGCTTATCACATTCAAATATTTTGAATATAGGCCCACGATTAACAAATCCCCTCAATATATTAATACAAAATTCTCCTATCTTATGTGTTTGCTTCTTATGCTTCTATAGCTTTGGAAAAAATTATGGTGCTTCAATGTCATCCGAGCTTAATATTTACCTAATTTAGTATTTTTCTTTTATTATATGCTTCTTTAGCTTTGGAAATTCGATGTCATCCGAGCTTAATATTACCTAATTGTTGAAGGAAAAACACAATTAATGTGCCTTCGTCAACAAGTAACTGATGTGGGACAATTTAGGTATTTGTTATTTTTATGTATTATGAAAACGTGTATTTAATACCCCCTATATAAAGGGAGTCTTTCATTAATAAGAGAACCCTAATTCTACTCTATTTTATGTCTTCTCCTTATACTTTTCCTTTTACACGTTATCAGCACGAAACGCTAACCTATTGAGAGTGATTGATAATAAGCCTCCATAATCAAAGCAACAATTATACAATTTTCATACGTCAAAAATCTAACCGTGTTGTAAGTTTGAGAAATCAATTTTTCATGTTTAAATCGTTGGATCGTCTTCCAATTTTTACAGAACCTTCAAAACCTTTTAAATTACGTTCTAAATGGTGGAGATTGGATTCCGAGATACGAGAAAATATATATAAATTTTTGAACAAAGCAGATTCTGCTTTCGCAATTTTCTGTGCAGAGTTCTTCAAAATAAGATTTCTCACAATCAAACCGTTGGATCAAGAAAAATTTTGGATATATTATTCCAAACTTATTTTAGTAGAATATGAATGGTGGAGATTTGCATATGAGGTCTGAAGAATCCTATAATGAATTTGAATAATATCTCTTTATTGATAGATTTCATATATGCTTATCATGAATTTCGATGAATTGATAGATTCATGTGTGATGATCATGAATTTCTATGAATTGATAGATTCATGTATGTTGGTGATTCTCTTCAAGTTGGTTTTATAAGCTACTTTCAATTTATGTATCATTGATTGCATATTTAAATATTTTCATGATAATGAAAGTTCAAGAACGATAAAGAATTGTGTAAATAAGTCTTGTGATAAAGTATATTCACATGATATCAAAGAAAGATTATGACATAATTCAAATTCATTATCTAAAGAAATTGATTAAACTAACTCAATCTAAATACAATTTAATATACTCATAAGAAATTGAGTATTGCCATTATTCGTTTGATGTGGAAACTAGAATAACTACAATTGCACAATAATATCACCCATCAACCCCTAATTGACAAAGAATCGTCAAACTTAGTCAAAGTGAATTCTCTTATAAACTTGAGAATTCATATTGACCCCAAATCTTATATTGGAAGTATATGTAGTTTCAAAATCTCAATAAATTATAGATGTACTCTAAATGAATATTTTGAGAATTTTATGAAACACTACTTCCAAGCCTAAGAATTTAGTGAAAATAAATTAGTTTGCTTGCTAAAAAGGGACAATGACTTTGATATGTTGCGACTAGAAACATGTCTTACCATATGTGAAAAAGAAAGTCACTTTAAATGGCAATAATAAATTGAGAGATACGATCTCACTCTATTTTTTTCCACTTGAGAAAACATACTGATGCACTTGTATAATATTAATTATGATAGTGAGTCGTTTAGAGACAAGACATTATTATTCATAATACCAATGTTAGACCTTTGGATAAAGAAATTTCTTGAGGCTAACCATGATCGATTTGAATAGAGAAAATAACCTCAATGTAAAGGGAAAGAGACATGTTGATCCCTACCTATGTGGGAAGAATGAACCACAAGGTAAGACAAGTAAAGAGTTCGTGATATTTATTGAATATCCCTACCTATGTGGGAAGAATGAACCACAAGGTAAGATATGTAAGAGTTCGTGATATTTATTGGTCATGGTAGAAGTCATGGAGGTTCCCCTAATAACCTTTCTTAGTCAATAGATATCCTCTATTTCGATTGATGAAAGTATAATCAATCATTCACATTAGACTATTGTATTTGGTTTTAAAATTTATTTTGAGTTAGATTTATATGATGTGGCCTGATTTAATTATTTTTGGCTTATTAGTAAATTTTATATTTCATTCTAAAGTATTGAGTGTACTTGAGTTTATTTACCACAATGTTATGACTACAAGGCCAGGCGTTGCCGGCGAGGGTGAGATTGGACCGGAATTGGACGAAATTGGGAAAGAGGGGCTGATTAGGGTTGAAGACGGCATTTTTGATAAATATGAAAGCGACTCCGATTTGAAGAAAGGAAATGAGCGGGTTGACGGGTCATCAGACAGGAAGGCCCAAACGGGTTGCGCAAGGGAGTCCAGCTGAGTGAGTGGGCTGACCGGGATTTATTAATTGATTGGGCCTTTGAACCCAATAGGTTGCTGCAATTAATTAATTACACATGGGCTTTTATCTAGTTTATTTATTTAACCTTATGTTGCTATTAGGTCACTTTGGTGTTAAATGGTCCCCCCCTAATATGTATAAATGGGGGAGACACAAATTGTGGAGGCTATGAAATGAGATTACATTTTCCTTACCTACCAACTCTCCTCTCTAATCTATTCTTCCTCCATTTCCCTTCGTTTCTTACTGTTTCATTACATTAAATTCATCAGAAATTACAAACAAAATATTAAAATTGCAAAAGCTTAACACACACATTCACATACAAGGTTCGTGAGAAAATTATTAGATATAGTGTAACATATCTAGTAAATAATGTAAAATATTAGAATGAAAAGTATTTCATTCATCTCTGGAGGAATGTGAGAATTTGTTGAGGAATAGACAATTATTCACTTAACTGATATTTATATGTGACAAAGTCTTGAGGCCTGGTGGCACATTGATTAAAGTCATAAAAGCTCATTATGAACCAAGAGCGAACGAACCTTGTTAAGTCTGATGATATTCATGTTGATGATTATCACTAAAAAGTACATTATGAGAATGGAACTATACTTTTAATTTATGGTATTAGAGTCAATCTAGTAATTTTACTATACTACTTTTTGATCATTGAATCATAAGATATGACCAACAAAGAACTTTTGGACACGACTCGTTCAAGTTTTGACACGACTGACATGGATTCTTTGGTCATCGTGATATGATGGTCCATATTATAAAAAATTAATATGGACATCTTTTATTTTGAGTGAAACACAAAAGGAGATAGAAATTTAATGCACTCTAATGTTGTTCAATTACAGCTAGTGCATTCTAAAGTATTAGGAGCACTACATACATTCATATCTCAAAGATACATCACTCATTATTTCAAAACTTGTTCATTAGAAAAGTTATATGATTGAGACCTGCATTTGATAAAGATAGAAAGTATAATATTTCATTCTTATAGTTGATAATTGTTGATACATGTGGACACAACCATTCAAAATGCGAATCATTCAAGTATTGTATAGTTTTGGTCGATGCTTCGGCACATATTGTCCATAAAAATATTGCATTTGCAAAACTTCTATCACATTTAATATAATTGAGGACTCACCACCCTTATAAAGCACTCAATCTCATAATGCTAGAGAGTTTACATCAAAAGTACTTGATTTCTATTGCATTTTAATAAAGATCGATGTACTGGATCTTGTACCCTAATGTGCATATATAATAAGGTCTCAAAGAAGACACCATCACAAAGAATATAGATGTTGGCTAAGATAATATTTATGTGCATTCATTTGTCTCTGCACAGGGTTATGCAATATTGCACGCAACTCTTACTTATCCGTTTATGAACCCCTGCTAACCAGATATTTTACGTACCAGTTGGTAACTGGATATAAGCCTGATAATTCATATCTACGCGTATTTGATTAAGCAGTATATGTGCCTATTGCGCCCCCACAGCGTATTTATATGGGTTTCTAAAGACAATTAAGTATTTATGTTGGATATGAATCTCTAAAAGGCACCTGCTATTTGCAACCTTTGACAGACGATCTCTTTATCGCTAAATTAGCGAATTTATCACTCTAATGAGACAGTCTTCCCGTTGTTAGGGGGAGATAAGAAAAAGTATTTTCTAATGGAACGATAGGAATAGTTTCATACTATGTCTCATTATAATCCCTGCATTTCACAATGTAACGTAAAAGTAAAGTAAAGTGAACAATTGATCTTCAAAGTATATAAGACTCAATTTTTAAAGTGACGAGATCATATATATACAAGCTGCAAATGTGTCTGCAAAGTTAAAGTCCCCATAAGGGCACAATTTCGCATATTAAGACATTACAACCATACTTAGTAGAGGTGTGGTTGAGGTCGTGACTCCCAAAAGGAACAGTGGGAGGTCACTTGGTTCGATCAATACTCGCCCAAGGAATAAGAGGGCACGTATGGCACAAATTCAATTAATCATTTATTTGTACCTTTTTGTACGCATTTTTGTTACCTTTTTGTGTCGCGTTTGCATGTGTTTTGCAATTATGGGTATTAGGAGTCGTTTTGGCCTATTTTGTTAGTTTTAGGTTTTTGTAGCTTTTGTGCGGTTTTTATTAGTTTTTCATATATTTTTACTCATTTTTATATTTATGGCCTTAGGATGACCAAAGCGGTCCCACGCAAGCTCGGGGCATCCCACTAGACTCGAATTGGAATGGACAAGCAAGGGAACACAGCACGAACGAGGAGCGACGGCCAGCGAACGTTTAGAGTGGAAATGAGAAACCAAGTCGGGAGCAGCCATACCAGTCGATCGACTGGCATTCGGTCGATCGACTGAGTTCCCAGTCGATCGACTGAACCATGCCAAATCGACTGCGAAATTGAAAGTTTGGTGTTTGAAGACGAAGCAGTCGATCGATAGCTGTCAGTCGATCGACTGGTGGTTCGTCGATCGACAACTGTCAGTCGATCGATTGGTGGTCAGTCGATCGACTGGTGGTCAGCCGATCGACTTCAACGCAGGAATTTCTGAGGTTTTGACCCATTTTGATGATTTTGCCCCTGCGTTTTTGTATTAATAGGACCAGCTATCTCCAACCTTATCTAACTCTCCTTGGTGGAACTTGGACTTGTTCCATTTCCTCCAAGCCTTTACCATTTCCATTGCTCAAGAACCCTAGTTAGTGTAGCTTAGCTAGCTTAGTAATTAGTCTAGTTTAGCTTAGTTAGTTAGTTTTTAATTAGTAGTTAGTTAGTTGTTCTCAAGCAAGTGTGGGAATGGGTGACACCTCCTTCATTTGTGGTGCTTGTTGTTTTAAGACTTGAAGCTTTTGTTGGATTGCAAAAATTGGTAGTAATCCTTCTCTTTTATGTTGTGTTATGTTGTGTTGTTGATTTTGCTTTGGTGTTGGTTGTTTAATTTTCTAGCTTGTTGTTCTTCTTGTTTGCAAAACTCCATTGTAGCATAGTCTTGAAGCTTTTTACCTCTTTTAGCTAGACAAACTTTTGGTCTTTGAAAGATGTATGGAACTTTCTTCTTTAATCAATTTGGCGTTTTTCCCATTTAATACTCTTTGACTTCCTTTAAGTTTCAAATGCTTTTGATTTCCCTCCATTCCTCTTTCAAGACTTGCAAGCTTCTTTAATTTAGTAGATTTTAATCTATGTAATATTGTTAATTAGGTATAATTAAGGTCGTTAAAATTAATTACTTTCAAGCAAGCTTTAATTTGCACTTGATGCAAATAGTTTAGAAATTACGGGTTTAGGGTCAAAGTTTGTTTAGAACCATTAATCGGAGCTTGTTGAGACTCGGGATTGACAAACCCGAGAATTGGGTTTGACGACCCCAACACTTGGTCGACAACTTGGGATTGACAACCCCGAGTCGTGGATTAAGTGCTCGGCAAAAACCGATTGATCGTGGAGACGAACCGAACACCCTAAACCCTCATTTTCATTATTTTCATTTAAATCCTTTTTAATTAAATTTTCCTTTTAGATTCAAGCTTTAGCATAAAATTGAAAACCTACTCAATGACTTAATGCTTTCTTAGTTTAGATTATCTTAATTAAGATTAACAAGAGACTAAGTAAAAACACCGATCGCCGATAATATTTATCCTCGAGAGACACGACTTCGGAAAACTTACCGCTCTACAATCGACTCCGTACTATTGCGGAGACGATTTCTTAGAGTGCTAAGAAATCTTCGATCAAATTTTGGCGCCGTTGCCGGGGATAGATTAAGGCTAATGGTATTTTTAATTATTTCTCTTGTTATCTTAGTTGGTAGTTAATTTATTGTTTTACTTTCGATGCTCGTAGTCCTTTGTCGAGTGTTGTGTTCGGGAAGCCCGATGCCGCTCGCCCACACTCACAACGATCAAAGGATGCCTCCGCCGCTTGATTGATCCGGCCGAGGATGGCAAACTACCGAGTTGGTTTGCCATACGATGACCCTCATATCCAAACTCCCAATTATCCAAACCCTTACATCCAAAATCCCGAGTATCCAAATCCGTACACCACTCCCCCAAGCTATCGGGTCCCCTCGACATATGATAACCCGTATGCTTCGATCGATAAAGAATGGGCCCACTCTTTCGATTATCCTGGCCCAAATCCTCCATATTCTCCCCTGATTTCATATCCCCACAACCTGAGCATGGATCTGTATGCACCGACTAGTGATTCTTATGATCCGAGTTTTGACGATCCATATGCTCAACTCGCCCCGCCTTTTTCTTACCCGAGATTTGACTCGTATGCTCCACCAATTCATGATTCATATTCTTGGAGCTATGATTTTTATAATCTACCCACCTCGAGCTCGTACACTTTGAGCGATGACCCTTACGCCACACTTTCTCAAGAATCGTCTATGCCCCAACTCTCGGACTTCGAGTCTCTTTCAGCCGACCTCGTGGAAGCGGTTCGACAAATAGATGAATGTCTTGCTCGTATGGAGACTCAAGTAGAGCAAATTGCCAACGATGTGCACGAGATCAAACAACCTCATTTTGACGAGATGCCCACCTTTGACGTGGTGGATCCCACAATCATTGATGGCAATTCAATTTTTGACGGTCTTTTGAAAGAGGTGTGCACGGAGGTAGAGATAGAGGGTGAGGAGAAAGGGTCAGAGATCGGCGTTACCCCTCTCGTGTTTTGTGAAAAAGTTATAGAGGAATGTGAGGGAGAGTCGCCTTTGGGGATTCCAACGACACTTGGAATGTTGAATTCACTCGCTCTTGGTGAGAATGATGAAGTTGTGCCATTTTTTAGAGGATGTGGAGTTAATCGAGCCTCTTTTGCCACCACCTGATGCTATATTGATACTTGACCAAGTGGAGGTGGAAGAGGTAGTGGGGGATGTGTTGGATCCTACTCTCTCGTGCCCGAATACGATTACTTCTAAAGTCGAGAGAGAGGAGATGACGGCCGGGGAGATGAAGGAGTACGTCGACCCGTTTGGGGACGATCACGTTTGGGTGGTCGACTACTCACTTTTCCGACCACCGAAGCAAGCCCATTCTTTTGTTGTATTGACCTTCTGGCTTGCCCGGTGTGCCCGCCTTGGTGATTTTTGTCACCCGGTGTGTCTTCTAGAGAACACCAAGGCGTGGCACGATCGCCACCTATTCTTGGATCCCGGATAGCGTAAATTGTATAAACCGTCGAGATATAGATGTTAATGTAGCGCTTATTGGGAGGCAACCCAATTTCAAAAAAGAGAAAAAAAAAAGGGGGTAAATATATATATATATATATATATATATATATATATATATATAACAAAGTAGAAATTTTGAAAACCCCAAAAAGGTTTTCGCTTTTTGTATATAACTTGTTTTTGCAACCCCCATTTGTTCATTTCTAGTAAGATAGCTTGCCTCGGCTCCTGGAGAGGACTATTGCACGACCACGTCGACACAAGTTTGAAAATAGGGGCGTTCTCTTTTCCCTACACTTTTTACCATTTTTCTTATCTTAATATGCAATGAGAACTTTGCTAGGTTTTAAGTGTGGGTGGTTAGGGTTCGTTTTAGGATTGTAAGTTGTAGCATGCTTGCTTGTGATAATTTGAGTAGCGTGTGTGTTATATTTGCTTGGATCCTTGGCGAAGTGACGCGGTTTTGATGATTTGGTTAGGGAGTTTAGATTGCCGATCGGATGTAGTGGCTTAACTCGTTGGGAACTTTGTTCGCCTTTATCTTCGTGCTATCCTTGAGCTCATTTAGAACTAGTGCCTCAACTAGCCTTGTCATTAAACACTCTCTACAGGATTTTGCTTTGTATTTTGTAGTCGTCAATTGCTCCACGCTCTCAATCAAGAATATTGTAAGTTGATAGTAGCAACGAATGATCGGAGTCGTTGAACGCTCGTTGTATTGTACATATTATTTAAGTACCTCACGTTTATGGTACCAAAAAAAAAGAAAAAAAGAAAAAAGAAAGAAAAAATAATAATAATAAATGATGATGATGATGATGAATAAACAAGGATACGATATAAATCCTTGAGTTTCTTACATAATAAACGTGCACCCTTTGCACATTTTTTTCTTACCTTTTTAGATTTTATTTGTTAAAGAGAGTTGTAGATGACTTTGGCTAGTAGGGAGTCGATTAACGGTTCGACCGTGGATAGACCTTAGCCGGGGCAAGGACGATGGGACCGACTTGGAGGGTTACCTAGTACTTTTAGGTTTCGAAAGTCGATCTAAACTTTCTTTGCCAACTCATCATTGTCGTCCCTTTTAGCCAAGCTAACAAGCATTGTAGCATACGACGTCTCAAATTTGGTTTTGTGCATTAGTTTAGGATCATCCGGTGTAGTTCGTCATTCTATATTAGTTTTTCTTGAGGACAAGCAATCATTCTAAGTGTGGGGTGGTTGATTTGTACCTTTTTGTACGCATTTTTTTTACCTTTTTGTGTCGCGTTTGCATGTGTTTTGCTTGCAATTATGGGTATTAGGAGTCGTTTTGGCATATTTTGTTAGTTTTAGGTTTTTATAGCTTTTGTGCGGTTTTTATTATTTTTTCGTATATTTTTACTCGTTTTTGTATTTATGGTCGTACGATGACCAAAGCGGTCCCACGCAAGCTCGGGGCATCCCACTCGACTCGGATTAGAACGGACAAGTAAGGGAACACAGCACGAACGAGGAGCGACAGCCGGCGAACGTTTAGAGTGAAAACGAAAAACCAAGCCGGGAGCAACCGTACCTGTCGATCGACTGACTTTCAAGTCGATCGACTACTCTATGCCAAATCGACTGCGAAACAGAAAGTTTGGTGTTTGAAGACAAAGCATTCGATCGACAGCTTTCAGTCGATCGACTGGTGGTCATTCGATCGACTGCAACGTAGGAATTTTTGAGGACGATTTTGCCCCTGCATTTTTGTATTAATAGGACCAGCTCTCTCCAACCTTATCCAACTCTCCTTGGTGGAATTTGGACTTGTTCCATTTCCTCCAAGCCTTTACCATTTCCATTGCTCAAGAACCCTAGTTAGTGTAGCTTAACTAGTTTAGTAGTTAGTCTAGTTTAGCTTAGTTAGTTAGTTGTTCTCAAGCAAGTGTGGGAGTGGATGACACCTCCTTCATTTGTGGTGCTTGTTGTTTGAAGACTTGAAGATTTTTTTGGAATGCAAAAATTGGTGGTCCTTCTCTTTTATGTTTAGTTATGTTTGTGCTGTTGATTTTGCTTAGGTGTTGGTTGTTTAATTTTCTAGCTTGTTATTCTTCTTGTTTGCAAAACTTCATTGTAGCATAGTCTTAAAACTTTTCACCTCTTTTAGCTAGACAAACTTTTGGTCTTTGAAAGATGTATGAAACTTTCTTCTTTAATCAATTTGGCATTTTTCCCATTTTAAACTCTTTGACTTCCTTTAAGTTTCAAATGCTTTTGATTTCTCTCCATTCCTCTTTCAAGACTTGCAAGCTTCTTTAATTTAGTAGATTTTAATCTATGTAATGTTGTTAATTAGGTATAATTAAGGTCATTAGAGTTAATTACTTTCAAGCAAGTTTTAATTTGCACTTGATGCAAATAGTTCAGAAATTACGGGTTTAGGGTCAAAGTTCGTTTCGAACCATTAATCGGAGCTTGTCGAGATTCGGGATTGACAAACCCGAGAATTAGGTTTGACGACCCTAACACTTGGTCGACAACTTGGGATTGACAACCTCGAGTTGTGGATTAAGTACTCGGTAAAAACCGATTGATCGTGGAGACGAACCGAACACCCTAAACCCTCATTTTCATTATTTTCATTTAAATCCTTTTTAATTAAAGTGTCTTTTTAAATTCAAGTTTTAGCATAAAACTCAAAACCCACTCAATGACTTAATGCTTTTTAGTTTAGATTAGCTTAATTAAGATTAACAAGAGACTAAGTAAAAATACCGACCGCCGATAATATCTATCCTCGAGAGACACGACTCAGGAAAACTTACCGCTCTACAATCGACTTCGTAGTATTGCGAAGACGATTTCTTAGAGTGCTAAGAAATCTTCGATCAATCATCAATGAAGATAATGACTCTCATGAGATTATCTCCGATTATACTTATGTCCATGAATCATTGCTGGAGGACACTCCAATGTTTAATATGATTCCAGAGAATAAAGAAATCTCAATGTACTATGAGAGTTTATATGAGATGATGGAATGATCTTCCACACACATTGATGATATATACACTGTTGTCCAAGGAATTATAGAGCACGATAGTATCGAACCACGCTCTATTGAAATGTCAACAAAGAGCAAATTGGCCTAATTCTAAAGAATAAATCCAGGTAGAACTGAATTCACTGACAACAAGGCAGGTATTTGGTCTGGTAGTGCTAAACTCACCAAGTTTAAGGCCTGTAGGACATAAACAAAGTTTTATCAGAAAGCGCAATGAGAAAAATAAAGCCATGAGATGCAAATCTAGACTTGAAGCACAAAGTTTCTCGTAACGCCCTGTGATTGACTAAGCGGATATGTACTCTCTCATAGTAGATGTTATAATTCCAAAGAACTGAGAATGCAGCTTATACCTGTGGTTACATCATATCTCTATGGGAATCGTGATTTAGAGAGATATATATACGAAAGTGCTTGCTGGCCTTTCATTGCCAAGGCAAGTGACTCTAAGCCACAGAGTGCATTTGTAATTAAATTAAAACACTCGCTTTATGGATTGAAACAATCCAGGTTGATGTGGTATAACCGTCTAAGTGATACTTGATTGGGAAAAAATAATCTATGCCCTTACGTATTTATAAATAAAATAAGTTTCTAATTTGCGATTATGATTGTATATGTCGATGAACGGAACATAATATACACTATTAATGAAATAAGAGATATCGCTAGTTATTTGAGATTTTAATTTGAGATAATGCATCATGGGGAAACTTGGTCACGTTAAGACTTTAAACTAAAACCGAGTTTGTGAATACTAAATTCTACAGTTTGCATATATCCAAAAGATGATCAGGCAATTAAAAATGGATAAATGCAATATGCTAGCACTCTTATGATTGGTCAAAGTAAAGATATAAGGAAATATCAATTTCGTCAGTGGAATAATGAAGAATTTGTGGGAGCTGAAATTCTCTACCTACGTACAATATGCGCATTATTGTACCATTACTAATGCACTTGACCAAATATTACTTTCTCAAAATTGTTATATTGATTTAACTCAAGAAAGCGCAATGTCACTGGAATGGAATCAAAATGTACTTTGATACTTAAAAAAACCATTGACGCGAGTTTAGTTTTCCCATTCATAAATATAATTGGGACAGCAAATGGTCTTGTAACCCCTAAACAAAATGTTGAGTTTACTTCCTATTGTGAAACACCAAATAGTATCGTTCATATTGGTTGCTCATTCGATCCATGTAAGAGATCATTATCATATATGTAGTAGTTCGTTATTATCAATGGTAAATGTTATGATCATTCATATATCGGATAATAGTGCCTTGAACTCTATCACTGAAGAAAATGTGATGATACGAGTAGTATCACCACAACTCTTCTACAACCAACAACTATGCACTTTCTCAAGAATCAAGTAAATTGCGGAAGTGGGAACTTTCAAAGTTCTCTTGATAGATGTACGTCTCAAAGAGAGGTGTAGACTTTAGGGGGAGTCTCAACATGGGTGTATTGTACTCTTTTTCCTTAGACCAAGTTCTATTTTTCCCATTGGGTTTTGTTACTTGGCAAGATTTTAACGAGACAATAATGAAAAACCATTTCACCCTTTGACTTGGCACAAGGGTAGTGTTGAAGGAAAAACACAATTAATGTGCCTTCGTCAACAAGTAATTGATGTGGGACAATTTATATATTTGTTATCTTTATGTATTATGGAAACATGTATTTAATACCCTTATATAAAGGGAGTTTTTGATTAATAAGAGAACCCTTATTCTACTCTCTTTTATGTCTTCTCCTTATACTTTTCCTTTTACACTAATTTAGTATTTTTCTTTTATTATATTTTACCTAATTTAATATTCTCCTAATATTATTTTTCCTAATATTATAATTTGTCTAATTCAATATTTTTCTACATGTTACCTATAATGTTTTCTTTAACATATTTTGTCTAATTTAATATTTTTCTTTATTACATGTTACCTAATTTAATGTTTTCTTTAACATATTTTGTCTAATTTAATATCTTACTTTTATTATTCTCATATAAAATATAATTAAGTTATATATCTAATTAGAAAAATCTATGTAAGTTGAATTAATTCTTATTTATAATAATAGTTGAAATAATTTTATTTTTAGAATTTTAAATATTTATTTAAGAAATATACAAGTTACATAAAATTATTACAAAAGAAGAATAAATATAAAAAAAATTATTTTATTATATTTTACCTAATTTAATATTTTTTTAATATTATATTTTGTCTAACTCAATATTTTCCATTTATTACATCTTGCCTAATATAATGTTTTCTTCAACATATTTTGTCTAATTCAATATCTTACTTTTATTCTTCTAATATAAAAATATAAATAAGTTACATCTAATTAAAAAAATTCAATATAAATCGAATAATTTTAATTTATAATAAAAAATGAAATAATGTTATTTCTAGATTTCAAATATTTATTGAATAAAAATAGGAGTTATATAAAATTATTTCAAAAGGAAAATAAATATAATAATTATAAATATAAATTTATTTATCTAATTCTAATATAATTAATTTAAGATAATATTAAAAATATATATGAAAAAAATAAAAACAAAGGAAAACAAAAAAAAAAGATAAAAATAGATAATAATAATAATAATAATAATAATAATAATAATAAAAAATTATTACGCCAAAAAAATATTAAATATATTCTAAATCTCTTTATCTAATTTCAATATAGTGCATTGATACACACATTATGTATCTATACGAACAAATTAGTGTCTTACGCATAAAAAAAATAAATAAATAGAAAAATAATAAAATAATATACATATACAACAAGTTAGATATACGATACTTTTTCAATAAAATTATATATTCACATGTGACATGCGGGTATTGTGTGTTTTACATTTTTTTCAAACTCAATTTCTACGGGTTTTCCCTTCAAATTTATGGTATTTTGATATAATTTACAACAAATTTTCATGACTCGGTAGTAAAAAAAATGAAAATAAAAATTCTTTATTGTGAAAACTATTTTTACTATAATTATAACAAATAATGTTCCGATTTGTGTGTAAAAAAATTTCAATGTGAAAAATAATCTTCCTGTAAATAGAACAAATAATGTTACAATGTGAAAGTATCATTTTCAATATCATTCGTTTAATATTTTAAATGAATATTTCTCTTTTTCAAATCTCGCATAATATGCGAGATATGCGAGTGCTAAACTAGTATAAATTATATAATAATCAATTTTTCTAATTAACCTCTTTCAAGGTAAAATCAATCTAAAACAAATTGGTCTCACTATAAGACCGGTCTCCCAGTTGAGTATTTGCCCTAAACTAGTATAAATTATATAATAATCCATTTTTCTAATTAACCTAATTTCAAGGTAAAATCAATCTCAAACAAATTGGTCTCACTATAAGACCGTTTTCCAACAAAAATGAGTAACGTTGACAAATTTGAAAACTGGAAGAAGTGGATTTGGGAGGTAAAATAAAACATTAAGTTCAAAGACAGAACTGAAAATGTTCATATTCATAATTGACCATTACTTGACTTGGACAAACATCAGTGGGATACAAGTGCCCTCATATACAACATAATTGACTTTCAGAAAATCCAAAGCCCGTGGCAATGGAAAAATCAAAGCAGTTTTAAATATATCAGAGACAGAGTGAGAAACTAAACCGCAAAACATATTCAATGAGAGGAAGGCAGAGCCCGCCACCTGTCAGCAAGAAGCATCGCTTTAGCACGAGAAGCTTCAGACAGCTGCTGCAAAATAGTGTTCTTCATACGCGTGGCGTCCGTTTCGCCAGCCCTAGTGGCCAGTTCTAAGTACACCACTGCATTTGTCATGTCCCCTTCCTATCCAAATAGCAATCAGTTTTTTCGCATGTCAGCGAACTGAATTCACGGATTGGGCATCATCATGCTTTATGAACAGTTAAGACATTAATCCGTTTATGTAAAGAGATTATCAGATTCACACCTAATAAAAGTAAAAAAAGTAATTTAAAAAAGCTACTCTTGAATTTAGCCCAGTGACAAAATAATCCAGTTATGTTTGAAAATTACATATGCCCAATACCACATTGAGGTATTTCAAACACCCTTGAGGTTTGTATTTACTTAAAAAATAACCGCTCTCGAATACAGTAATCAAGGGCTAATTACAAATACACCCTTGATGTTTGATCTTATTACCCACCCACCCCCCCCCCCACCCCCCAAAAAAAATCCATCTTGCAAGTTTTGAATGAAAACACACCTAAGATTTTATTTCTGTCTTAATCTACTCCCTCCATAAACATTTTTTTAAACCCCTTCACATTTATAAATATTAAAGTTACCCCTTAATTTTAACACTAAATCAAACCTCAAGGGAAGTTTTTCGAAATTTTGAAAGTTGGCTAGCATTTTATATTTATTTATTTATTTATTTTTGTAATTAGACCAAAAGTCAAAGGTATATTATGTAATTATCTTTAGAATCAATTATGATGGGGGGTATTTGTACTTTTGAACCATTACTTAGCCGCAGTTGTATTATTTGAAACTAATACTACAAGTAACTTTGGTACTTTCATGACAGAAACCATGCGATGTTTGTGCTACATACCAAAGAGAGGGTTAACCCATGCTCAAACTGAGCTTTGCTATGACCACAATCGGCTGCCCTCGCCATCCATTTCTTTCCTAAGCTGTAAGACTGCCATAGACCTTCACCAAGTGTATAGCATAGTGACGTATTATACATGGCACGCGCATATCCACCCATTGCAGCTCTCTGATACCAGCGAGCCTATCAATATAAAAAAATCCAAGAGAAGGAAAATCATCAAGTGATCATTATGAGAAATTCTTTACATCGGAATTAAGAGATCATGAATTCCAGTCGTGCTAAACCACTAAAATATAACTAGGGCCATGATCAGATAAACACCACTACACTAGAATACCTGCTTCGAAATCCTTTTCTAGGTAATAACTGATGTCCCAATTCAGAAGCAAAACAAGTTACCCAAGTAGATAAATTTTGAAAAACAGGAAGGGATAATTATAAAAACTACCCTTGGGTTTAGCCAAATTAATAAACAAAATAAAAATTCCAGTTAACTTTGAAACTTACAAATGGAAACTTACAAAAACTACCCTTCAGGTTACATCCATCTTACATATATTTTTTCACGTGCTGTTAATGGAGCTAATGGAAATTGCTGACGTTATCAGTTTTTAAGAAAAAAACATTCATCAGCTTTTCTAAATATTACAAAATAACCCAGAATTTCTGTCTTACATTTTACATTTACAACCCTCAATTTTTCCAAGTATCACAATAGCCAGACAAACAGGTTGGGGGCTATTTGTAACATTTTGAAATATATTTGATGACATAGGCAGATTCCGTCAGATCAACTAATGGTTGGGGCGAAATGTAAGAGCGAGTAATCAAACCTCAATGGTGAGTTTTGTAATTTTTAAAATACAGATTTTTTTATCATTTTTGGAAATAACACAAACCCTGAGGGTAGTTTTTGTAATTATCCCAAACGCATGCTTAGCTCTAGAGGAAAAAAAATTATGGTTACATGTAAACTAGCAGTCTACATCGAAAAGTAAATTTGAAAGTCGACATCGAAAAGTAAATTTGAAGCTCATACCGCTTGTTGTAGACTTTTTTCCACCCCTCGACCTTGATGTAAACAAAGAGCAAGTTGGTATTGAGCACGAGCATGGCCAGCAACAGAAGCTTTGTATAGCAACTCAATTGCTTCTTTAGAATTTGGACAATCAGCTGCAACATATACATAGCTATCAAGAAATGCTTACACAACAAACCAAGAATCACTCTTCTTAGTGTTGAACACTCCCATATAGGCATCAAAAGATTACCTTTTGGAGATTAGCCACACACACAAACAAAATAATAATAATAATAATAATAATAATAATAATAATAATAATAATAATAATAATAATAATAATAATAAAAGAGCTGCCGAATTAAAGAAAAATATCACACACAGAAGAAGGAGAAGGAGAAGGAGCAGGAGAAGAGGAAGAGGAGGAGGAGAAGAAGAAGGAACGTAAACTAAAATTAACATCCATCATTTTCACAAACCAAACAACTCTCCACAGTGAAACTAATCACAATCCATATAAAGAAGAAAAAAAAAAGTAAATAAACAAACAAACAATAAATCTACCTTCTAAAATCGCAATGGCCAAATTACATTGTCCAGCAACATCACCGAACTCAGCCGCCTTCCTGTACCAGACAACAGCCTCTTCTTTTTCCCCCATTTCCCAATATAATAAACCTGCGTCCACCATCGCGAGCGTGGACCCACGCGCCGCCCCCTCCAGGAAAGAGTCCAAAGCCTTACCCAAATTAGCCTTAACTCCTCCCCGACCGTGCTTGAACCTCTTTCCCCACATCAGCAAAACCATCGCCTCGCGCAAGGGTTCGAGCGCGTCCCTCCATGCTCTGCACACGAGCGAGGCTGCCCTCAGGTTGGGCAGCGCGAACGGCGCCGCGATTTTCGCTAAGACGTCGTACGGAAGGGAGGAGAAGTCGGAGCATGATGACGAAGATACGGAGGATTGGTGTTTCTCGGTTGGATTTGAGTGTGAATCTCGAGTTTTCGAGGATTTTGTTGAAGTGGGGCATTTATGGTGCTTCTTGATAAAGGGGAGGGCCGTGAAGGGAGAGTTGTCGGATTTAGAAGGGCGAGATTTTTGCTTCATGACAGAAGTTTGGAGGTTGGTGGCGTTGGAATTATCACACTCGGTGAATCACAGGCAGCTTTTCTTCCTTCCTTTCTTTCTTTATTTTAAATAATAAATGACTTAGCGAAAATTAGAATAGTCAAAATAGAGATTTGCCAATTATACTAAAAAAAAAAAATCTATGGTGCACCCTAACCCCAGTCTTAAAGCACCTTAGAAATTTCCCTTACTTAAATCGAAATGTAATTCAAATATTCCATTTTTTTTTTAAATAATTCAAATTTATGGTATAAAAATACCACAACACTTTTACCATGAAAAAAAATCAATAATAATAATAATAATAATAATATATTGGGCAGCAGAGTGGTTGTCGTACCCATGCTACCGCTGCTCCCGGGCGGCCGGACGCCGAAAGTTTTTTTTCGGATACCGAAAATGTTTTTCGCCTTCTTTTTTTACAAATTTATTTTGGGCTATATGTCAAATTTTTTATTATATGTTCAGATTTTTCCTATTTGATGAATAACTTATTTACTTGATTGCAAATAAAAATAAAAAATTCTTGATGTGAAACGTTGTTATGTATTTCTTAATTATTACAATAACTAGTTTGAATACCCGCGTTTACGCGGACATATAAGAAATGTATAATAACGTAAAATTTATTACATTTAGAAATTGTTTAATTTTACGGGTAATTATTACAAAACCATCATTGGAGGGGGTAGCCTTTATTACAAAAATATCAAGTCATGTTTCAAATTACAAATATTCTTGTGACATTTTTTTTTTTCTTTTACCAATTGCACTTTATTAGATAACTCGGTGAACAATTGATCCTCACATCATTAAAATTGACAAATAATTGGAATTTGGCATTGTCAGAACTCTTGCTCATCTAAACTGGTCATGAATGACCACACCAATTTCGAAGATCAAAATACACAGAGAGAGATTCATTAAAAAATTGTCAAAAAGCATTTGGAACGGGCTAAAATAGATGAAATTTTTTGAAAAAAGATATTGTTTAAATTTATTCCAAACGAAAATGAATAAAATATTTGTCAAGTTTATTTTAATACATATAGATGACTTGTACAATCTACATGTCCGATTCAAATTTTTAGATACATGATTAAAACAAAAGGCTTACAAAATATTGAACATAGATACTTGAAACAAACTAACCAAGTTGTTTGCAGTGGAGTATGTTGGGATAAATTGCTTATTCTTTGGGGGAGAAAACTTCTGATTGTTTAAAAAAATGATATTTTATAGATATAATTATTTGAGAAATAATATTGTTCATGAAAGATTGAAATGATATTTTAATTGGATACGATAAAAAATAAAAGAGAGATTCTTAATTAAACATACCAAATTGTGTATATCAGAGTATGTTACACAAATTCTCTTATTTGCAAGTTGGAGTTGAAGGTTGATATTCATTTGATATAGAGAGTTGTTTAATCAAAAATAAGAATTAATCATTTACTTTCAAGTTATGAGCTTTGATTAAAATAAAAGAAAACATTTGTTGAACTCTTCATGATTACTTGTTGATGAAAATGTGGGTTAAGTGGTAGGCATGATAGGTGAAGTATTGTGAACTATATATGATCGTTTAATGTTTGAATCTTGGATTACATAATCTATGTTTGATGATTAAATAAATTGATTGAAAATTTACAAAAAAATAACAAAAATTGATATTAATAGTAGATTCGGAAATTATTGTAATCATTTTTAGGGAAATAAGAAATATTGTAGTCATTTTTGCGGTACTTCTTATTACACTCCACCCAAGCTAGAAATGTTGACTCATTTCTATCTTCTACAATAACTTGGTCAATTGTGTCATCATCATTATAAAAGACTGGTTGCTCATCTAAAATGTGGAAACTTAGTCTTTGTACTAATAGATTCCCATAATGGATATCAAAGATGGTAAAATCGAGAGTATTTGATTTATATCTCTCAATTCTATTTCTCTCCTTCACTAATTCATCGACTCGGGTTTTAGAAAATAATAATGTGGTGTCACGTTTTTTTTTTTTAAATTTCTTTTGTGAAAACTTTAATTTTGTATCTCTAGTTAAAATATAATAACAATCTATATCAAATTAAAATATTTCTAATTGAAATTACAAAAGTGTATAAAAATCTAATGATATTAAAAATAATACATATGATTTCAATAATAAAAATATCAATTACTCATACCAAAATTAAATGAATAAAAAATGAATTTGATTACAAAAATATCTCAATTATTAGTAAATTTAAATGTTATTGTTTAAATTTAAGTTAATTAATAAATCATATCTAAATAAAAAAATATTAATAAATCATAACAAATAATACACACTTGATTTCAATATTAAAAAATTAATGATATTGCATGCCAAAATTAAACTCAAATCTGTTTTGAAATACAAAACCTCTTCATTCTTATCAAATTCATAAGTCATTTTATTCGGATTTTTTAATATTATTCTTTTATTAAATTAATATTATGCGTTAACTAATATTATCAACTTTATAGCACAAGTACTAACTTATATTTTAGATATTTTGATTAGATTTTTAACTTGGGCTTAGACAATATATACTATAAATAAGAGAATCAATTGTGTTCTTTAATTAAAAAATGTGAAGAAAAATAATGGAGATTTCAAATCAGTTGTATTTCTAAAAAAAAAATGATATTTCAATGGAAGGTGTATATTAATAGAGGAGAGAGAAAAAATAAAAAAGATATAACTGAGTCCTATTTAGAGATCCATTTTATACACATTTAAAATAAATAATATCTAGAAGTAGACTCATTAGATCCACACACCACACACACACACACACACACATACACACACACACATACACATATATATATATATATATATATATATAGGGTTGGGTTCAAATGAGAACCCGTCATTATATGTGAAACCTAGGGACTCATCTTGACCATTAGATTGGATAATTTTGATGGTTGAGATCATGACATGTCAGCATGGTAATAATGTAAAAAAATGCATTAATTAATTAAAAGGGTATTTTGGACATATATCAACGTTTACAAAGAGCACTACATTGTTCTTTAGAAAGCACAATAGATTAAGAAAAAAAACACTACGATTGTATACAAAAAGTATCGCAAATTTCGTCTATAAACTGCAAATTCAAAAATTTGAAATAAAACTCAAATCTTCAATAAACCATAACTTTTTCAATTTTTATTCGTTTTGAATGAAGTATATATCAAATTAATCACATTCTCAAGATCTACAATTTAAGATACATATTGCATGTTTTAAAACGTAATATATATATATATATATATATATATATATATATATATATATATATATATATATATATAATTAAATTAAAAAATTGGATATTAAAAGTATCGCATATGACTCGTTTTAGCACTACAGTACGGTATAAAAAGCACAATGAATCTGGATATATAATTGCACTGTGCAATATTTGGAGTGTTTTTTCTTATATTGTTACAGTGCTTTTGTACTACACTAAACACTGTTTTTTTCGCACTTGGAGGCATATTTTGGCAATCCTCGTCGACAATCATCCCTTACCGTGCCGTGACAGTCGTACACTTCCATTATCCAACATGAGTGTGGAAGGAGAACCATATTTGCACTGTTTATAAATAAGTTTAATAGGCACAGTAGCCATGAAGTGCACCAGTAAAGTACTCATGGATAAATGCAAGAAGCCAAAAATGATTATTAGACTTAAATACGCAACACATAGTGGCAGTTGGGCGCAGGCAGAAGCTTCACGAATATACCCAAAAAGCAACAGAATAAGAAGTAAAGAAGAGATAAATCTTAATTTCAATATCAATAACCAACCACCTAATAATCGTAGACAACATTGTCTTTCTTATTTTATTTTAGTAGCATATTATTTAATTATTTTGCAAGCCGAGCACAGCTGGCCTGGACCTTATGTTGTTCTGGGCCTCTCTCGAAAAGCCGCTGCCGGCGATTACTCCTTGCACTCTGTTTGGTTCTTGAGAATCCAATCAACCTTTCTCAGGTATTCCCCGGGCCACCTATTTGGGTGTCGCCTGGAAATCCTCCCTCACGGCTCGCCGCCCCTCTCGGCAGTTCTAAACTCAAAGCAAATCGGGCCAGCCCCCTTTTCTTCCTCGGCCGATCGTTTTCTTCCAATTTTAGAAACCGGCGACCCACAGCAATGGCGTCGACAATTGAGCGGCGGTGTTCAGGCGTCGCTTTCTCCCTCTCCGGGCCCGGGCGATCTTGTCCTCCAATTTCAGCGGCAGTCTTTCGCCGCCGCCGCGAACTTCCAAATCACAAACCCTAAATTAGAATTCGGAATCGGGTCGTTCATGGCCAGCGAGTCGATGAAGATTAGGGCGGCGATTGGCTGCCATGGCTGCGATTGGCCGGGAAGAAGACGTAGAGGATGCCGCAACGGCAGTTGGGATTTATAGTTGAGGCGGGTTTTGGGCTGGGGTACCGATCCGGATGTGGCGGCGCTGATCTCGGGTTCGTATTTGTGTTGTCCGATCTGAGATCCCCACAAATACGAGTGGTGCGGTGGCGACTGGTTCTAATCGAAAAAGATAGGGATGGTGTTGGTGCGGTGGTGAGTGGAGACAATTCTGCATTCAGAACCAAAGCGGCGTGAGAATAGGTCTGGAAAAGAAGAAGGAAACGGATGTGAAGACAAGTTCTGAAAATATTGATTTGATTTGCATTATGTAAAAATACATAAAACCCCTTTTCCTGCCATGTTAATGATTTAATGAATTTAAAAAATAGAAAAAATCTGGTCCACACAAATGATTAGATCTAAGATAAAATTAGTCCCTAGGTTCACATATAAGGACGGGGTTCTCATTTGAACCCAATCCTATATATATATGAATGATTAGTACCAAAATGTTAGTCAAAACTAACTATTTACAATTTGGATATAATTTTGGATGTATATGACTTGATATATATAACTAACAATCAAATTAAATTTCTCATTAATAATTCCTATACCAGAAAAATTGAATATAATTTCG
>BMAC01000049.1:458625-490855 GCA_014905375.1 Phtheirospermum japonicum | reverse complement strand
ATTTCTTTTTTAATTGGATCCAATTCATATATTTATATATATAGGTATATGATCATGTGAGAATGGAACCTTGGGTGATAAATGAGAATAAATCCTGACCACTAATTGTAATACTTGTGATTAAAAATCTCTGGTGGCATTTCAGTAATTAAGAGATACTTTTGATTAAAAATATCGTACCCTTCTTATTTATGCCCCAAATCAGTTTCTTCCCGATTGCCTCGCTTGAGAAAAATTTCAATTCCCATCGATTTACCTCATTGATTCAATCTGATTCTCACCGATTTTAATCGATATTTCGTTGCCAGATTTGTTATTTCCCTTCTCTCTTGTTCATCGATTTCTAGAATTGAGCCGCGAATCTGTCATGGGCAAAGTCCGTAAAAGGTACGTTTCACTATTTTTTCTCATTTTATTTTCATAAATCACAATATATATTTCTCGAATCCCATGTATATATGTGTCTCGAATCAATTCTTCGTTGTGGAATTTGAATTTATTTTAGTTTATTCGAGCATATATTGAGTTTTAGGTTTTAATTTTGTGAAAATTAGGATTTTTTTGTTTCTCACAACTTCTTTTACGCGAATCACAATTGATGTTTCTCGAATATTTCCGGTATTGTGAATCTTGAGTTTATTCGAGTTTTCTTGACATTTAGGCTTGTTTGTCCTGTTTTACAAATAGATGCCCAATCTCTTCCATTTATAGTTGATTGGTTTTGAAATTATTGGTACGTGTTGTCGATATTTAGTTTAGTCTTGTTGTAGGTAACCGATTCAAATTGTTTTAGCATCAAAGATTTTTTGAAAACTGTGATTTAATTTTTGGAAAATTTACAGAAGCAACTGAATGTTCATGGAAAAAAATGTTTTGACGTTGTGAGCATATGGGTGTTGACAATGCATTTGAGGGACATGTTCAAGATTATAGTCCTATTGATATGGGTATAGTGAGCTACACCAATTACCTATTATATGGAAGTTGCCCAAGCTATATTTTGTTTTCAGATGAACAATTATGCAGTCCATTGGCATTTGCATGACCTGTTTACACATTATGTATAATTATGCAGTCCATTGAATACTTGTTTACCATTTCACCTTCCCTTCTCAAGTTTGTGTTCATGTGTATATTTTGTGGAATTTGAGTTTATTCGATCAAATCATATTTACACATGTGTATAATTAATGTCAAAACTTATGCTGTTATTAATTTGTCTAACTTATAATATCTTGTAAAGTATTTTCATGTCAGGGTTTATAATATATGTGCAAGTGGTTTATCATGAATGTGCAAAATCATGTATTTTAATGTGCATTTTTCGTGAATTGCAGTCGAAATGGGCTTGAGAAGAAGACGAGAACTGTGGCATCTCGCTCAACTTATGCTTCACAATGTATATCCATAATCTTAACACTAGATGCAAGAAGTAAAAAATGAAAGTTATAGAGAATCATCTTGAAGAGGCTTGAAGACTTGCTTCGATAATATGGCACTCGATTGGTGTCGTACTTGTCTATTTTTGCCCATGTTCTATTTGTTTGTTATGTAATTGATTTTGTTTTCTTTAAAGTTTGGTTTCATTTTTTTTTTATTTTGATTTTTTCCTTTCACTCTGCATAACTTTTCTTGTTATTAGAAAATATCAACGAAAGAATGAAACTTCTGTTTTGTAGTCTTCTAATCCTAAGGATTCAAGTCCTCACGATTCAAGACAACATGTAGAATTGCGAATGAAGGCTGATAGGGTTTGTTGACTATTTGTTTATGCAGTATAAATAAATATATTATAATGTGAAAAATAAGATGTATCAATGTGCAGAATAAATATACTTTCTTGCATTCAATGAGTTTAGTGGTTTAAGGATGTGTATGGTAGCATTGCAAATAAATGTATCATAATGTGCAAATTCAAGTATATTATTATTGTGCAATGTATTGCTTATTAATATGCATCATATACAGTTTTTGTACATGCAGTTTTTTCTTGTGGATTGGGGTGTTTTCATCACGAGGCACTTGTATTCATATAAAGTATTGCCACTCTTGGTATGCGGACAGATAAACAAGTTGAAGACATGAAGGAGTACCTCCCGATTTTAAGGTAGAAGTTTGAACAGAAGGTTGATTTGAAGCAATGGATTTCATGCGACGGATTAGTTCATTGAGTTAGGTTTTTAGTTAGTTTGGAATTGTTTGCCAAATCTAATGTTCTAGTAGTGAATTAATGTAAAAATTGATATTGTAGATTGACATATATTGGAGTTGTTGGATAATGTTGTGCCCTTAGTTGCACAAACTTACTGGTGAATGAGTTTTGTAGCATGGATAAATACTGTGCTTGATTTTATGCATTATGATCTGATGGGCATAAAATAAATTTTTTTATGCATATTGCAAGAATGAATCACACTGTGTAGCATGTTCTCAATTTCTTATTTTTCTGTCAGACCATTATATCATTTAACATTTTGCAATATGCTGTTTTTGTATGTAAAAATGTCAATATTTTTAAAATTATATTGTTACATTAGTTCCAGGTATGTGCACAATAACATTACTAACTATACACAATACTGACTATGAGTTTGCACAATAAAGATTGCATAAAATATGGATTGTACTTGAATAATCACATTAAGTTGTTTCTTTTATGTTGAATAAGATGCATTAATTCTTAGTGTTTTATTTCAAATTATTGTAACATTTATATGGTGCTTTTTTGTGTTCATGGCGAGGAAAAGGTGAAGATTTATGTATTCAAATTTGTACATCGAGGGTTTCACTTTGTGCATGTGTTATTATATTATTGTTCATTTCTTACTGCATGATTGTGCATAAATTGATGCACTAGGCATTGGACCTGATTGAATTTATAGGTATCACAGGTGTACAACATTACGATCCGATCATCAGGTGTACAACATTATATAGTTTTTTATGTAGTTATGAACTAATGTGCACGAGTGTATTAACTAATGTGCAATTTGATGTGGATGTGTTTTTTAATTGTTTTGTATATAGATGCTATTTTGTGCATGTAGTTATGAACTAATGTGCATGCGCGTATGAACTAATGTGAAATTTGCTGTGCATGTATTATTTAATTGTTTTGTATATAGTGGCTAGTTGTGCATGTAGTTATGAACTAATGTGCAAAAGTTTATGAAATAATGTGCAATTTGATGTGCATGTATTATTTAATAGTTTTGTATATAGTGGCTATTTTGCGACTCAAAAAAGTTGTGTTTTGCATATTTAAAATTTTTAATAATGGACCTGGTGAGGAAAGACAAATATTTAAGTTTCCAAGTTTTTAACTTCGATGGTTGCACTTTTGGTTGGACATATGTTATTGCATTACTTGTGTAAATGATATCATTACAATCCGATCATCGGGTTGAATTTGTCATTAGACCCAAATTAAGCATTGTACGATAAGGAAATATGTAAACATATTTAAATACAAGATAACAAGCAAATAGAGAAAGAAGACGCCAGGTCTTATTTCTGAATCTCAGACAAAACTATAGTCCAATTAATTTGTACGAAAAGCCCAAAAGACTATCACCTAAAATAAGAATTTATAAAATACGACTGTGCATAAATTATTGCACTATTGTGCAAAATTGATTGATCGGTTGTGCAAAATATCATACTTGTTTGTGCACAACCTACGTCGCAAAATTAAGAGTAATAAAAATAAGAAAATAATATGAAGGGTCTTGAACTCTGCCAATTGCTCCTTTTTTTTTTACACATTTATGTTTATAGAGCTAGGTGTCATAACCATAGTTTGTCGAACAGGCTCACAATTGTGGGAAGAACATTCAACATCACCTACAAAATCTCGCATTGAATCAGTGCACGAAACAGTACATGCAACATATAATATGACAAAAAAATTATTGAAGACTTCATAGCACGTGCAAAATACCATTCTGCACGGACATGCACAAGGGAACACATTAACGTGCACAAACTGACACTTAATTGTGCACAAACAAATCATGCTTGCATCAAACGATAAGCACATCAGCCAACAACACGCAGAGATTTTTTTAATTGTAACACGTGCAAACACCATTCTGCTACTGCACACAACGGAACACATAAACGTGCACAAACTGACACTTAATTATTTTTGGTGGGTGAAGAAGGCTAAGGCGGAAGCTAAGTGTGAGTGAAAGGCAGGTGTGTCTAAAATTGGAGAATGTTGTAGCTAAAAGAGAGAATATAAAACCAAGAACATCATCCTCTTGACAAACGATTTGCCACCTCCCTACACATTACTCTGCACGTGCCAATAACTTGTGTTTATCAAGAACAACTCAATTCTATAATTATCAAAATCGAGCGAGTCAAAAGCATTTAGTTATTATTTGGTCCTATTTTTTCCCAATATCAACAACAAAATCAATTGTCACAGTCAACATCTAGCCAGGTGGCAAAAGCCCAAAACCTCGAACACACCCAACATATATATACATGAAAGATGAAGCCTTTTCATCTCCTTAAACATTATATTCACCTCTAAAATTAATTACTTAATAGAATGTTCTTAGACATTGGTTAAGAATCATTAAAAAAATTAAATACTTTCAGTAGTTTCCCAATTAACCAGTTACATTAAAAAAAGAGAGAGAAAAAGATATACAAAACTAGGGATTAAAACCTAATTTTAGAACTAAAAACAAAAACCTTAACCTCCTCTTTCTTCAGCCCAGACACATCTCACTTGCATCAGACAACAATGAAATCAGACGACAACATGCACAAGACTTTTTAATCATAACATGTGCAAACACCATTACTACTGCACGATCGTGCACAAATAAATACATTACTGTGCACATACTGATACTTACTTGTGCACAAACCACATCATACTTGCATCAGACGACAACGCGCACAAAAATCTTTAATCATAACACGTACAGAACTTTACATGATTAACTAAAAAACTCCAAACACAAATATCCAAAAATTAGATGAACTCCCCTAATTAAAATAAAACAATACCTAATTTGTTCAAAATTGAAGCCATTTTAAAATTCGTAGAACCAAGAAAAATTCAAAATGTCGAAGCAAGTTCAAAAATCTTACACAATTGCCTCTCAAAAACTCAAAATTTTCAGGAAACAAATCCAATCTGAGACATGTCGTGGTTGCAGCCACCCAAAAATGACGTCTTTTACTGTCGGCGGCAAAGAGAAGAAGGAAAACAACGACGTAACATTACCCGACACCGTTCGATTCCAAATCAAAAATTCCAAATCACTATACCAAGAGGATATTCACTGTGAAAAACTAACAAAGAAAAACAAACGTACTGAGTCATTATCCAACACATCAGAGGCACCGAAAACCCTAGCCAAGCCACCGCCGTTAATCTTCTCTGGTGAACTGGTTTCTTGCGGCTGCTCGGTCGAAAGAGTGGCAATCGTTGTAGACTCCCTTCAAATTTCTACCTTAAGATTTGAGGGGAATCGTGAAGGGATCCGCCTCCCTCACCATCAACCTACAAAATTCGAGGGGAGATCAGCGAAGGGAATGAATGATGCCAAGGATTCTGAGAAATCCGAGGGGTATCGTGAAGGGGTTCTACGTGGATTGTGAGAAATTTGATCAAATTAGATCCATTAGATTAGGTTAGATATAATGGTTAGGATTCATTCTCATTTCTCACCCACGGACCCATTCTCACCGGAACCCAACCCTATATATATATATATATATATATATATATATATATATATATATATATATTTTCTTTTTTACTAAAATAATTGAGGCATCAAATTTGATATGAGTATTTTGGTTTTTGTTTGTGCAAATTTGCCTCAGGGTTCCATTTTCCATTTCTTTTGTCATTGCAGATTAAGTTTGTTTTTCTTTTATTTATTTTTCCATGATAAGGAGTCAATTTATAAACAAAAATAAGATAAATTAATAGAGAGCCAAGTTTGGTTCTCCTTCTAGAGATTTTGAATATAAATAGGGAGTTCCTAATTTAAGGAGCCCCTCTAAGAAGTCTATTGGAGCAAATTTCATGGTTTAACTCCCTAAATGACTTCCTGTTCTAAAAATTGCCCTAGGCGCCCGCTTAGGCGCCGCCTAGGCGCTAGGAACCACCAATCCGCCTACGATTTTCAAAAATTGGCCAAAGAAATCACCGGGCGCCCCAGGCGCCATTTAGGCGACCTCGGCGCCAGGCCATTTTTTTTTTTACTTTTATGGCTTGAAATGACGTCATTTTTGGGCCTATTTTTTGATTATTTTGATTTTTAATATATGTTATGGTATTTTTATTTGACTAATGGACTTATGGATCTATGTTGTTTTTAACTTTGAATCGAATAATAGCTTTAAACTTGTGAGTTGTAACTTGTGATTATTACTTTTAGTTTTGAATTGTCATAGACTTTATTATGTAGCAGGTACTATGTTGAACTATTAAATGGTTGGATATAATGTTGTAAATAAAGGTATTTATTCTCAAATTCAAGGTCCCGCCTAGGCGTCCTAGGCGCTAGGCACTGGCCTGACGCCTACCAGCCGCCTAGCGATTTTTAGAACACTTACAAGGAGTCTCTTGGAGACAGTTTAATAACTTATTGACAATGTTTATAAAACGATCGGGCATGGGCCATTAGATGAACCAAACTTAAAAGTCAATTGCTAAAAAAGAATTATATATATACATATTTATTTTTATAAATTAAAAAATAAGTAAATTAGTATACCACAAGCGGTGAGGCGGTCAAAAGTTCTTTTTTGTTAAACAAACAAATAGGAAAGGAAGAGATCGATTGAGAAGGTAAATATGGTGGAAAAAAGTTTTTGAGTTTTTTAAAGACGTATAAATAGACATGGTTTTTCTTTTTATGCGTCGAAGTGAGTAACTCCTTTTGATTGTGATTAAATAATATCATACTTGAAAATTAAAAATATTCATAATAGTTTGGGTCACACTCTTGTCAGATTAGATTAATGGGTCTGATCCGTTAGACTGACTTAATTAAATGATCTAATTTCGTAAGAGTCATATAACTACTGAAATTGATATGAAATTAATGGGTAAATACCTTATAAATCATTTTAGGCGATTATGAGAAACTCTAATCGATAACTATATAAAAGCTACATGATATGATCCCCAATATACTAAAATGCACATTTTTCTACTCTCTCCATCAAGCTAGACAACTAAGGTCCCTAAAAGGTTTAGTTGAGAAAGATAATAAAACGTTCGTTTATTATTTCTTGCTTTTACATTGGAGTCCTGTTGTACGGTTAGTTGGGTTTTGGCATAAGAATATGGTCATGAATCCATGTATCTACCATTCCAGGTATCTAATATTTTATAAAAAACCCTAGCCTACCTAGAACCGGCCTAATAGATGAGCCCGCAGGCGAACCTAGCTGGGCCGAACTAGAAAAAATCAAGCTGACCCAGGAAATTCCTATAACCATTCCCTTAATAACAAAGCCTCAAACATATGATCCTACATCCGACCTTGATTTTTAAAATCCTAATCCTGTTACCATAGTCCCTTTTTCTTCACATGTGTTTTGTAGTTTTGAGTGGTTTTAAAATAAGAAAAGTGGGTTCATGGCTTGATATTATCGGAACTCAATTATTCGTAGTGATCAATGTGTTTTTAGCTTTGTGGAAGTTGAAGGAAAATGGAAACTAGATGAAAACTAAGGCTATATATGAAAGGAAATGCAAGTATTTCGTATGCCTCGAGCGTGTGCCTTAAGGAAATTGCAAGCAATAATGAAAATAAGCAATAAAAAACAAAGTTTCACTAAGTACAAGCATTAAAACCTAAGGTCCAACTATGCATGCATGATCATAAAAATCTAAATAATGCGAATTAACAAAAATCGAAAGCAACAATTGAAAGAACATTAAAAGTTGACGTGAAAGTTTAAATCTTTTCGAAAAATAACAAGAAACGAAGAGTAGATCTAGAATTTAATGAAAAAAATCATGCATGAAAATAAAAACCAAAATAAAGCATATGAAATAATCAAGATAAAAATGACCAAGGACTCGATCTATGATCTTGGTGTGTCACTCACCTAGATTCCATAGCCAATTCACAAGATCTAGCAATTAATCTAAAAGCTCAGGCAAAATGCATAAATTGAAGAACAAGCATGAAATTGAAGAACAAACATATAAATAATGAAAAGCTTACTTGAATTAAGAAGGAGCAACAAACATGAATGAAATATCAAAAATAAAATCCAAGTGATGACTTGAATTCTTCTTGAGCTTACAAACCTAAGGAAAAACTTGAAATTAAAATCTAAGAACTAGAGAGAGAAAATAAATCCAAACTCATGTAAGAGTTGGGAGAATGAGGGATGATCCTTGCTAGTGAGAGAAGTCTATCTATTTAAACTAGGTTAAATTTGGGGTAAATGGGTTAATTATGCCTTAAAAGCTTGATTTCTCGGGTTTGACCTGAATTCGCACCATGGCATGAGGATCCGCCCAGCGTTGGCGTCGACGGGCGTCGATCGTCGCGGGTCAGATCGACGCAACAGAGAGATTATGTCGGCATGTGCGTCGATCGATGTAGATCGACACAACAATCGACGTATGTCCCAGTCTTGCGTTGGTGGTGTGTGGGTCAATCGATGGGCTATGGATCGACACAACAGAGAGTTTTTTAGATGGCTCGGCGATAATGTGGTCGATCAACACGGGCGGCTCGAGGGTGTCGACGATGCGTCGACGCGGGCGTGCGGGGCTATGCGTGGTTGGCTTGCCTTGGCGTGAATTTTGGTCCTCAATGCCTTGACCTATGAAAATAGGAATCTTGATCATAAAAACCCAAGAATTACACCAAACCTCAAATTAATTGAACCTATTTAACCAAATTAAGTATGAAATAAAAAAGAAACACGAACAACAACAAAATGAGGAAACAAACGAATAAATTAACAAAACTTAACTCAAAACTACTAAAAACAACATAAACCCCTAATTAAAAATACAAGAAAAACACCACAATTACATGCAAAACAACCACCCCACACTTATCGGTTTGTTCGTCCTCGAACAACGAAAAGAATCGAGAGTGTACATGCAATGAACATTGTGCAAAAAGAGAAATCCTTGTGCTTATCCTATTAATATGATGAAAGTATCAACATAAACTCGTTATCGTCAAGCATTGCTCGTATTACTCTTCCTCAATTGAAAACCAAATCGATGGCTTCCTCTCAAAAGGAATTTTTGAGGGTGTTCGCTCAATTCGCTCAAGTGTTTGATATGGGACGTGTATACGCTCAAGTTGGACAATGCATGCACCTCGTCAAGATTTCACAAATCGGAAACTCAAAATCACCCATTGTACATGACCAAACTAGAATCGAAAGAGGTCTTTGTAATGTTGGCTCTTTGGTACTGTATGAAATATTTGGACATAGTGGCTAACACACGATCAAACATGATCAGTAATACACGAAACCCTAACTTCTAGAACTCAAAGCTTATAAACGCTTCACCCTTCCCAAATTACCAAACTTTCATTCGAAACCCTTTCGTATACTCACACGCTTTTCCGACTTTTATTTCATAACACTTAGAAGCTTTTTGAATTCACTTCTTTTTACTAAACTTAGCCTTTTTGAATTAGGCTTTTCTTTTGAACCTACGCTTTATCACTTTCGTGATTTGTGTTGGAGTTTATTTGTTGTTCTCCTTTTTTTTTATATTTTTTTGTATATATAAGTAACTCAAAACCCAAACCCATAATTGATTTTCCACACATTTCTCGTCAACTAATTATACACTCTCACCTCACAATTTATGAAGATATAAGAGCTAAAATCGAGCTTGGCTAACAAGAAACGGGGTATAGGCTCAAGGGGGCTCATTTGGGATAATTAAGTAGCTTATATATTTGGATATGGACGGAATAAGGGTGATATATGTGCCTCGATGTCATTTCCAAATTCAATCATGTACGGGCAAAATCAAGCCTCCTCAATGCAATTTCCATAAAAATGCAAGCAAAATCGATATTTCACACAAGGCTACTCACTAGTTTGCACCGGGTTTTGTAGACAAAATCAAAAGAGATTTTAGAGCTTTGCAATCTCTTCACGAGTAAATGTTAGTTATATATATATAGGCGGGTTTTGGACGAATCACAAAAATTCAACTCCTCACACAAGAGGGCATAAATATGTAAAAACCCCGACAAGTAAACTATTCAATCTTCCAAGCATGTGGAGATTGCTCAACTATGTAATAAACACACATAAGACACAAAAATAACTTAACCACAAAAATGCACAATTAGTAAGCGTCACTTCACCAAGGCTTGAGTTAAGAAATACAAATCAAGCTTTGTAAAACCCGGACCCTAACCACCTACCCACCCCACACTTAAACCTTGCAACACCTTATTGAATTTTAATTAAAATCAAGTAAAACGAGGGTGAGATAGAAGCTTCCTTAACCGAGCGACTTTGGGCCGAGTTCTGTAGGGTCCACTTAAGCATCCAAGTAATCCAAGCAAACATTGAGCATGGCTTGTTTCTCCTGGATCCATGAACGCTACCAATCTTATCAATTCGGCCAAGGTTGGAGTTGGAAAACAAAACACTATAAAAGAAAATCACACAAAGTCAAAAACACAAGAAAATATGCACAAGAATCAAAACAAACAAAATAAGGGCTAAAATTAACCGAAAGACGACACAATATTTTTTTAATTTTTGAGTTTTTTTGAATGTTTTTGGATTTATATAAGGAAGCGAGAAAGAAAGAAATGTAAAAACAAAAGAAATAAATGGAAAGAACATGGGTTGCCTCCCAAGAAGCGCTTGTTTAATGTCATTAGTTTGACGAACTCCCTTCTTGGGTCATGGTGGGAAGGGAAGCCCGCGACGATAAGGTTTGACTCGATGGCCATCAACTTGGGATCGTGCTTGAGTCTTAGGGTCAATTAAGGTCACCGTCCCACTTGGATTGACTTCCTCAATTTCATCGGGCCCCTTATCTTCAAGGCTCCAACCAATAACACCCTTAAAGGCTCTACGCACTTCAATAAACCCTTCCCCTTTGTCATGTATTTGTTGCGTCCTTTCCTTGTGGATGCAAGTATTTTCATATCGAACATTCCGAAACTCATCTAACTCTTCCACTCGCAACATTATCTCTAGCCCAACCTCTTTTAAATCCGTACTCACTGCTCCTTTCGCCCAAAAGGCTTCACGCTCAAGCTCAACCAGTTTGCTCTCTTCTTCTTCCAAACTGACATACTTGAGGTGAGATGAGAAAGGCTTAAACTCGGGTTTGTGCCTCCTCTCGACCTCATTGGGAATTAGCTCGCACAATTCGATGATCTCCTCACGATACTCTTCACGCTTTTCAATGGGTTTCAATTCCAACCCATCATCAAAAATCTCTATCTCCCCCTCTAAAAATTCATCATTGCCCTCAACGACACATAAACAATCCTTGTCACACCATACCTTAGCACATCGACGCACAATTGAACCATCATTATGAACAAAGGGCTCATTCCCCTTACTACAACTCTCAACACTAGCTCCCGGGTCAACCTCATCCTCCTTGCGCTCTTCCTCCATAGAAACTTGACACGTAAGCAATCTACATGAAGACGCTTGATGGAATAGTTGACAAGTTAGCCATAGAAAACGTGACCGAGTCTCCCGCAATGGACAAAGTTAGATTCTTAATTCCAACTTCTATCAAGCATTGAGTTGTATCCATGAATGGGCGGCTTATAAATATAGTGTGATTGGCGCCATCATCCTTCACCACGCCAACATCCAATACCACGAACTCGACCGGAACCACGATCCCTCTGACTTGAACAAGAACATCCTTGACCACTCCCTTTGGGTGTCTAATTGACCGATTGGCTAATTGTAAGCTAATGCGTGTCTCTTGTAAAGGAGGAAGTTTCAATTTTTCGTATATCGAAGACGGCATCAAATTAAGACCCGCCCTGGAATCAAGCATGCCATTAATGATTTTTCCATTTTTGAGTTTGATGTCAATACAAAACGAGCTGGGATCCGCCTTCTTAAGAGTCGAGAGAGAAGGGTCACCAACTGCACTTGCCTCCTTAGATGGATAAACTACCTCATTCATAGCTCTCTAAAGCTTTTTGGAAGAAATCTCCTTGAATATTGTAGTGTAAGTGGGCAAATTCTGGATGACATCTAATACGTCGGACAATAAACCATGGAGCCTTTGAAATTGGTCATCCTTCGTAGAACTTTGTAGCCGGGATGGATGGGGTATGGGGGCCTTAGAAATTGGTGCCTTGTAGGGATTTGAAGACTTGTGTAGGCCATTGGGAAGTTCCCTTGCTACGGGTGTAGAATCAGGAAGAGTACAAACACTCTGGATAGCACCAACCTCCTCCTCGGACGATGGGACATCCATATTTCAACCACCCCATCACTTCCAAGGACCGTGACCGCATGGGCATGCGAAGGTTGGCTTGGAATTTTTCCTTTCTTTTTTGCTTGCTTCAACATATTCACATCGCTTGCTAATTGGCCCACTTTAGTGTTCAACCCATTTGTCGTGGCCTCAAGAGCGTTGAACCGAGCATCAACCAAAGCCGACAATGATTGCAATTGTTGCATAATAGCTAAGAGGGTTGGATCAGAAGGTGGGATAGGAGCATTCACCAAAATTTGTGGACGAGATGGACCCGCATTTGGATTAGCATAGCCAAAATTCGGATGTATGCGGTTGCTCGGATGATATGGAGGATTGTGATTTGGTGGATGAGCAAAAGACGGCTTGGAAACACCGGGTCCCGCTTGATACCCTTGAACCCCACATACCTCCTCCGATTGAGGCATCGACATATAGAAATAGGGGTTCGATAGACAATAAGTGGTATCATGATCAATCATTCCACATGACACACACGGGGGATCCAGGCTCGGGCTAGACAACTTAGCGATTTGAGCCTCCAAAGCCGCGAATTTCTTGTCCATATCAAGATCCTTAGGGGAAGAAGTTTCAATCACTTCATTGGCATTAGAATACAACTCCCGAGAAAACTTTTATTAAGAGTTTTCGGCAAGAGTGGTGAAAATCTTGAGAACCACTTGAGGAGGTTGTTTTTTCATAATACCCCCGGCCGATGTATCCACCATGTATTGGAATTGTGGGTCCAACGCTTCATAGAAAGTTTGAATTAAAATCTCCTTCGGCATACGATGATGTGGACAACTCATGAGAAGATCTTGGAAATGATCCCAAGCGGAGTGAAACGACTCATTTTTCATTTGTTTAAACGAAATAATCTTGATCCTCAACTCGACTGTCTTTTCCGTGGAATAGTAATGATCCAAGAATGTTGCCGAGAGCTCATCCCATGTATGAATGGAGTTAGAAGGGATCCCCATAAACCACCACAATGCTTTATCTTGGATAGCATATGTAAAACAACGGAGTCGAACATGCTCTAAACTCATCATATTCGGGTGGTAAAAACCCGAGACTTGCCATATAAATTTACGGAGGAATAAGAGGATCTTCCTTAGCAAACCCATGGAATATCGGAAGTCAAGCAAAATCAAGCGAACGGATATCAATAGCCATTACCTTGGGAGGAAGGGATACAAAAGACAAAATAGTCGCTCCCACGAAGGCTTTACTAACTTCTTCATAGCGAGGACGAGAGGGACACATTGGGCATTATGACTCATTCTTCCAAACAAAGCATACGGATCAGGAGTGTCCTCATGAGCTTTAGTATCGACACCTCCATAACCCAGACCACCACCATTAGCATTCAAATTCACATTTGGAGCATGATTGAAGTTGTAAGTGGGAGGAACTCCATACGGGCTGGGAATCGGGCTTTGCAAGTTCAAAAATTGTGGAGGAGCACCATAGCCCCCATACGGACGATTTAGATTCATAAAGCCGCTATACCCAACATGGTTTACACCATGCCCTCCCATGTTGGATTGACCATTGACGTTTCCACCATTGGCAACATGGTTTGCACCATGCCCTCCCATGTTGCCAAAACCAGTACCAAACATCTCATTCCCAACATGGTTTGCACCATGCCCCTCCATGTTAGGAATGTAACTCATATTGCCATGAATATTGGAAATGAAAGCATTAAAAGGGTTAGGAAAGGGTGCGGTACCTTGGTGTAGGCCCATCCATTAGTGGTAAGACCACTCCCTTGGATTCCTATAGCATGATCGGGAGGAGTAGTGGGAACGGGAGTCAGAATCCTGGGTTTATCGTTCGGTGGGGATGGCTCGATATGAACAACTGGCTAGGGAATATTAGAGTCTTGAGGATCAACCCGTGGAGATTTCCCGTTAGGGTTGGGAAACGGACCGGCATTCAGAAGATTAGCCGCCATATCGTGAGTCGTAGTCAAGGGACGTCGTAAACACCTTAATCGGTCGGGGTTTGAAATGTACGGAACCAACTCGTTCTCAAGTGAACGACGACCTTGCATACACTCAAAGAAAGCGTCAAATACGAAAAAAAAGCTAAAAACTCAAAGAAACTACAAGCAAACAAAAAACCTTAACCAAACCGAGTCACAACAGCGCCATTTTATTTTGTAGTTTTGAGTGGTTTTAAAATAAGAAAAGCTGTTTCATGGCTTGATATTATCGGAACTCAATTGTTCGTAGTGGTCAATGTGTTTTTAGCTTTGTGGAAAATTAAGGAAAATGGAAATAAATGGAAACTAGATGAAAATTAAGGCTAACTATGAAAGGAAATGCAAGTATTTCGTATGCCTCGAGCGTGTGCCTTAAGGAAATTGCAAGCAATAATGAAAATAAGCAATAAAAAACAAAGTTTCACTAAGTACAAGCATGAAAACCTAAGGTACAACTATGCATGCATGATCATAAAAATCTAAATAATGCAAATTAACAAAAATCGAAAGCAACAATTGAAAGAACATTAAAAGTTGACGTGAAAGTTTAAATCTTTTTCGAAAAATAACAAGAAACGAAGAGTAGATCTAGAATTTAATGAAAAAATCATGCATGAAAATAAAAACCAAAATAAAGCATATGAAATACTCAAGATAAAAACGATCAAGGACTCGATCTATGATCTTGGTGTGTCACTCACCTAGATTCCATGGCCAATTCACAAGATCTTGCAATTAATCTAAGAGCTCAGGCAAAATGCATGAAATTGAAGAACAAGCATGTAAATAATGAAAAGCTTACCTGAATTAAGAAAGGAGCAACCAACTTGAATGAAATATCAAAAATAAAATCCAAGTGATGACTTGAATTCTTCTTGAGCTTACAAACCCAAGAAAAAACTTGAAATTAAAATCTAAGAACGAGAGAAAGAAAATAAATCCAAACTCATGCAAGAGTTGGGAGAATGAGGATGATCCTTGCTAATGAGAGAAGTCTATCTATTTATACTAGGTTAAATTAGGGGTAAATGGGTCAATTAAGCCTTAAAAGCTTGATTTCCAAGGTTTGACCCGAATTTGCACCATGGCGTGAGGATCCTCTTAGCGTTGGCGTCGACGGGCGTCGATTGACGCGAGTCGGATTGGTGCAACAGAGAGTTTATATCGGCATGTGCGTCGATCGACGCGATAATCGACGCATGTCCCAGGTTTGCGTTGGTGGTGTGTGGGTCGATCGACGGGCTATGGATCGACGCAATAGAGAGTTATGTAGATGGCTCGTCGAAAATGTGGTCGATCGACGCGGGCGGCTTGAGGGTATCGACGGCGCGTCGACGCGGGCGTGCGGGGCTGTGCGCAGTTGGCTTACCTTGGCGTGAATTTTGGTCCTCAATGCCTTGACCTATGAAAATAGGAATGTTGATCATAAAAACCCAAGAATTACACCAAACCTCTAATTAATTGAACCCATTTAACTAAATTAAATATGAAATCAAAAAGAAACACGAACAATAACAAAATGAGAAAACAAACGAATAGCCTAACAAAACCTGACCCAAAACTACTAAAAATAACATAAAACTCTAAATAAAAACACGAGAAAAACACCACAATTACATGCAAAACAACACCATAATTACATGCTAAACAACACTCCCATCTCGCCCCCTTTGCAATAAGGTTCTAGAATCACCATAGAAAACCCTTAGCTCTTACCTAATCAAGAGCTACTTCCCACTTTTATAAAAAGCATTTACCTCCCCGAGCACACCAAGTTGATCTTACCCAAGGTCGTAAACAACTGTGTCAAAAGCCCCCTAGTGGGACATATTACCCTCTTTGAGGATCATATTGCAGCGGGGATTAGGTTCCTCTACCTCTATCCATTTCATTACTAGCTACGTGCATCTGTGTCGGTTTTACAAGGTAGCACCTGATTTCGACTTCTTCTTTTCCTATCATCACCTAAAAATAGAAATGATCTTTCTACCTCTTTGCTCATAACCCCACCCACTTCTTTTTCAATCCTAACTCAAAGGTGCTCGAATGGCGTGCCAAATTTGTCTTCCTCAGTTCTTCCGAGTCCTGGCCTTTTATAACTTGGTGTCAAAATGAAACCCCTCCTCAAGACCCCATAATTAAAACAAATCCTCCATTGGCCACCCATAAAAAGTATCAAGACCATGTTTCTAGATGGAACAAATGTTTCTTTAATATAGTGAAGCTCACCAAATTCGGGCGTGTTTTTTCCTACTTTGGTCTCAACGGCCGACCTCTCTCTCCATTGTTAGATTCTTAATTCGTATGAAACTACCTCTTAAGTTCTCAATTACTTAAAAAAAATTCCACAATGTGATCTCTTACCTATCTGGACAACCCCTTTTATTATATACTGCAAAGAAATTTATGTTTAGTTGCGCTTCCGATACGGAATATACCCTTGCTGGTTTTCAACTAGATCCTCCCCCTATTGAGGCACCCAAGGGCTAAGGTGCTAATCCCGAGCTGAAAGTCATTGAGCTTGTAGGCGAGGAACGACCTGGACACAATGTCTCCAAAGCACCTAAAAAGAAGAGAAAAAGAATGTGTCCTAAATCTTGAATACCATACTCTCCTTAGATCTCCACGGATCCAGAGGGCATCGCTATCCCTGATCAACTTCCTATATACCCTCCTCCTACCACCAAATGCCGCCAAGCGAAAGGATCATTGAGCTCAACTACACCGTCTCTACTTAATGATCATTTAAATTGTGAAGACCTTCATCAGTTCCACCCGTTTCTGCAGAGCCAAATATTAACATCTGGCAATAAGTACTTGGCCACCCTGAGCATTCCTGATCAGTAGCCATAATATCCCAACACTTCACTCAGGTAACACCATCACTTAATACTATCATTATTAACATTAACACATCCCTTCTTAACATTCTACCTGAATGCAGTTAGAATCTCTCTTCACCTCTTTGTCCAAAAACCTATTAGCCACAAACCATCGAGAGGCCTCTCTAGATAAATGGAAGGAGGTGGTTAAGGAGCTAGTGCACCAGGTAAATAACCACACAAAGCAGCTCTCACTAACACAAGGCGAGCTGGATGATGCTCATCGCCAGATGAAGGTCCTTGAGGAAGAGCTGGATGGGGCTCAATGTGAATTAAAGATCTATAGAGCAGAGTTGGAGACAGCCCAATCAAAGATGATTCTCACGGAGGCTGATCTCCACAACTCTAGAGAGTGTCACTCAGCTGAAATAGAAGATATTAGGGAGAAGCATCAGGTGAAGCTAGAAGTCCTTGAGAGAGAGAGAGAGGCTCACACCCGAGGAGTGGAAGAAGGTCACTGTATTTACTTGGGGAGTAGAGTAGGGCAGAGGTTCCTTAAAGCGTATCAAACTAATATGACATCGACCTATATGTATACCACCACCTTTCTCAAGAAGGTAAGCAAGGTTGGTACTAAGTTGTACTTCGAGATGACTATCGAGAGGGCTAACCAATAGATTACATAGATGGACTCAACTTTCAAGTGAACCTTGAGAAAGCACGGGAGAACTGTCCTCCCTTTGATTTTTGGGAGGATGACCTCAATCAATCTCCCAATGTGACCTGGTGAGAATAGGTGTGTAGCCAATGCGATTCCCTCAACCAACCTAAGCTAAAAGCTAGACTATTTTTTTGGACAAATTAGTTCCTCCAGTCCCCCTAGCTGCTCCGTATACTCTTTGATTCCTCCTACTGAAATCTTGAACCTTGTAATATTACTTTTCTAAACATCCATCTATGAAATGTGGTTCTATATGCTTTTCCTTATACCTGGAAATATCTTTTGTTATCCTGATAGATTAAATACCGTAACCATGCACCCATCTTATAATTCTTAGACATCTACCAACCTAAGCAAGTCGAACATTAAATAATGACAAAGGATCATGCATTTGCTATGAAAACATCAAGCCATATACTCATAGTTATTCATGACTAAATAAATTAACCCATAAACAACCCATGAGACCCTTAGACGCACTATATAAGGTTATCCAGAACCAAATCAAATAAACTAGGTAAACCATCAAAGTCAGAGAGGTCGACTCGGCCTAAGTGAGACCCTCCTTTCTACCTTAAGAAATCTTGTATAAACCAAAACTCGCATATTTAGATAATAAATCTCTCGTCCGCTCATCGAACTAAAGCAGGTCAGACAAACACTTCAACCCAATAATAACCAGAAGGCCCATGATTAGATAACAAATATTTACCAAAAAATAGGTCAAATTATATGAAACTTTAAAAACCATAATGAACCATATCTAGCTCGACCATTCTATTAGCATCAAGCAAAACATAGCAACATAGAGAACCACAAAACCATATTTATGCATTATTAAACTATACCCATAAACCATACCATTCAATAAACTATAAAATCCATAACCATTCCATAAAAACTATCTCTGACCCAAACAAGCATCGAGCCATAGCATAACCATTCCATATAAACCATGAAATCCATAACCCCTCCACAATATCCACAACCATAACCATTCCATAAAAACTATTCCCTGCCTAAATAAGAGTCGAGCCATACCACAAATATTCCATAAAACCCATCATCGACCTAAATAAGTGTCAGGTAACATTCCATAAAACCTATGCCCGGCCTAAACAAGCATTGGTCCATACCATAAAAAGAAAACATTAAAAGTAAAAAGTACTTGTACCTCCTCTGGCTAGGTGAGGCATTTCCTCAGGTGGCAAGTATCCATAGTACCTTAGATTAGAATCCGCTCGCATCTTTTGTGTCATATCCCTATTCATCTTCTTCTAACTCAATCTTCATAAGCTCTCCGTGTGCTCTCCCAAACACCGGTCTTCTTCCTTGAACCTCTTAGTACTAACTATTTCCTCCCCATGTCTTCTATTTCACCCTCTTTTCCCTTCACTTATTCTCATCTTTACCATAATCTAGTAACAAGATCATATTACCTACTGGACCACTTCACCTACCTTTTCTCTTTATGGATATTTTATGCTCATATGATAGGTGGAAGTCACCGCTTGAAACTTTTTAAGGGCAGGTCACCCTAATATGATGTTATAGACCGAGGTGGCCTTCGTCACCAAGAACCTCAACATCTTTTCCATCTGCAGCTCTTTCGTCCTTAAGACAATTTGTAAGACTTTTCTCCCTCTGTAATAACCTGTATTTTATTGAAGGCATATAGTGGGGTCTGCATTGGATTTATCTCCACTTTGAGGTTCATTTGATCCAAGCATTCGCAATAAATAATGTTAACTGAGCTTCCATTATCCATGAACACTCTTCCCACATCGTACCCAGCTACCTCCGCATGAATCACCAACGCATCATTATGCTCGACTTGCGGTCTATGTCACTTTATTGGGTTAAAGTAAATGATAGGTCCAGTGGGCGGGGGTCTTATATTCACTGCAGCGACCTCGAAAGGTCCAGGTCAAGTTACCTTCACGTGACATTTCCTTACATTATTTGAGTCTCCATCTGTTGGTCCTCCCGAGATCATGTTGATCCCCCTCCCTGGGTTATCGGCATTCCCATTATTTTCTTGCCTTACTTGCTCTTCTTGTCCCCCTTGCCCCTTTGATCATATCACTGGAGGACCTCCTGGAGGTTGTCCCGATAGTGTTAGCCTCTTTTCCTAAGGTGCTTGGTCTTGATAGAATAATTCTTTTAAGTGTCCTACTCAGATTAGCCTCTCTATCTCCTGCTTCAAATGCCAACACTTCTCCGTGGAGTATCCATAGTTTTTATTAAACCTAAGAAAAATTGAGGATTTGAGTTTGATGGGTATCTCAGTATAATCTTCGTCGGGCTATGTGATGGTGTTAGGAACCTATTTCATCTTGGCCTCCTTCACTCTAATTATATTGACATGCTTAGTAGGCGGTAGCAACAGCAAGTGTTGTCGTCGAGTGGTAACTAATTATTACCGTGTCTAGCTCCTAAATTCTTAAACTTGGTGCTAGCTTCTAATGGGAATCGAGGGTACCGTCGCGAAGCGGAAAACAAAATTTTTTAATTAATTAAATTAATTGAATCGAATTCAATCGACGACGGTCCAATTTTATAATCAATTAATTCAAACAATGTTTTAATTGCTTTTAATAAATAGAACAATTTAATTTTCGTAAAATCAAACGAGCATGGTCGGTTACTATTTATCACATATATATAACAATTATATATATATTTATATATATATATATATATATATAAATATATTAATCATATATTAAAATATATATATATTATAAACATATATCATATATACATTTATATAATATATATATAATTTGCATGCAAATACATATATAATATACATTTCATAAATATATATATATATATATATATATATATATATAATAATATAATATAATATGCAAACAGGATTCATGCATTTACATATTATATAAAAATCACATGCTGCATGTAATATAGGTGTAAAACACTTACAACTAATAACTAAGCATGCAGAGTAGCATCATATATATATATATATTAATATAAACTGTATCATCATACAAATCATTAACATATATATATATATATATATATATATATATATATATATATAATATAATCTGTATTATATATATACATAATACATTACTAAAACATCCACATGTTTCATAATCATACAGTACATAAAATCACATACACTGCATTTGAAAACATATATATATATAAATATAATATGGCAGAACATGCATTATAACAGCATGCACAAATTACATCATGCACACACAGCAAACATATCAAGTTACATATAATATATCTTATATATATATGTCAACCAAGTACCTGTCGGCACTACGGAGGGCCACGGCAGGAGGTTGACGGCAGAGGAGCAGGCTGTCCGGAGCGGTGAAGTCTACAGCCGGGCTGTTCCTCTCGACCAACGGTTCGGCAGCAAACGGGGCTCGGCTTGGCACCAACCGGACGAGGCGATGCGCTGGCTGGGCTGCTACACGGGGCGGAATAGCGCTGTCGTAGCCTGCTCGTTTCTCTCGGCAGCGATAGCAAGCGGGTGCGACGGGGTCCTGCTGCGGAGCGACGGCGGACCGGCAGGCAGTCTTCACGGCTCGGCAGTGGATCGTGCGGCGGCGGGGCTGAGAAGAAGCGCTGGAAATCCGGCAAGGAGGCGGCCTCACAGCGGGTGGCGTGGCGATGCGTCTCCGACGACGGCAATCCTCCGTTAATCGGTATCACACACCGAATATCCGACTTCCTCGTGACGACGCACTAGAATCGTCGTGGGATTGAAAAACGACGGAGAAGACGAGAAGGTCGGCTAGGGTTTTCTTCAATCCGAAAATTTTTTCCTTCTTCTGTATTCTATTTTTTTAAACCCGTATCCTTATTATATATCTTTTAAAACAAAGCTTTCTTCTTCCCTTTTTAAAACCGTGGGCTTAGTTTTTTGTTTGGTTGTTTTAAATTAAAGTCCAACTTAATGGGCTTGGGATTTTTACAAACAAGCCCAATTCATATCCTTTTTATTTTAAAAACAAAAGCTTTAGCCCAATTAAAAATAAAAGACCCAAGTCTTTTAATTTAAACAAGTACCGGCCCAATAACTTAAAACGGTTCAATGGGTCGATCCTATTTTAAAACTAAAAACCCCATCGGAATTAAATCATTTCTCACAAACGATAATTTCGAAAAATATAACAATTATATTTTCGCGTCCATAATAACCTTCTCGTATTTTTCTCAATTCATAATCACAATTATGAAATTTAGATTCAATCATATTGACATCTAACTATGCTAAAATTAACAATTAATTTCTAGCTGTCGTTTTCAATAATCAGGAAACACGTGGTGTGACCCTCAATGGTTCAGGTGTAAGCTAGCCGTGGGTTCACAACACATTGTGATTCGAACAACACATTGTTCTTATATGAACTCGTCCCTTAGAGTCCCTGATTAAATAAAACTCATTTTACTTAATCACTGGTCAAACCAGAACCCAACGAATTATGAGAGGCGCCTAGCAACTACGCATCATAATTCCCTAGATACAAATGAAGTGCCTGCAAGAACCTTGTGATATAAGCTTATATGTACAGTACGATCCCTTCGCGATCTATGTCCCGATTGAACAAGAGGTATTGGTTCATCGAGACCTCTTTCTAGTTCAATAACTGTGTGTACGTTCTAGGTTCAAGATAATCCGTTCGTGTGTGACTTAGAGAAACACATTTCTCTAAACACCCCACTATCAGCTCTGGCCAGAGACTCCGAGGATTTATCAACCATCAGAACACACAGGACATCCATGACTTATCATGCGTCCGAATCCCCTACTACCATGCACAGACTTCCCACTAGATTCCCGACTATGCGAACGTTGCCCCTTTTGATTGGCCTCCAAGGAGACACAGAGACAGGTCACAACATAGCCTGTCCTCTAGTGAAGTCACGATGAGGTCTGGGTCTTAAGGATTAATGTTGTACGCTATATCATAGAAATCATCTACTCGATGAGTGGGAACCACTTAGAGATTTCTAGGTGAGGGAGTTCAGTGAACTCATCTTATGAGCACCTACTTATGTATGTCGATGTCCAGACACCGTGACCGATGAGACGCGGTCCACATACACTAAGTACTAGTCTTAACGGGAAAGGCCTGTATCCTCATTATGGCGTAACCCTATGACTAGGAACAAGTTCGACGAGTTACATTACGTACTGGATTATCTCACGGTTCAACTAGACCAATCCACCGTAATAGAGTAACTACATCAGGACCATATCTATGCAACTAGCAAGGGATTAAAGATATGGAATGCCAATATGTATAAAAGATATTATTACGAATAAAAACTCGATTGTATTATAAGAAAAAAAGGTCAGACCACAGCCACAAGTTGGCTTGTTGGTCACCCTATTCTAACAGCTTCACCAAAGAGTCTGCTGGAATATTGTTGTTTCGTGGTATATGAATGATATCATTTTAAAATTTGGATAAATGTGACTTAGTGAGGTCTAGGTATAATTCCATCCTTAGATCCTTGGTCTCATATTCTCCACTGATTTAGTTTACTATTAATTGAGAATCACTGTGGAGTTTTAAGTTCTTGATCCCTATTGAGGACCACATTTCTAAACCAATTAGGGGAGTTTCATACATAGCTTCATTATTTGTTATAGAGAACTTTAAAATGGACGGCAAAATAGATAGATTTTTTTGGGACTGAAAAACACTATTCCAATTCTTGCTCGAACGCTTGTTGATGACTCATCTACGTATATCTGTTATTACTCGGTCTCGGCTGGCACTGATTCGACCATTGGGATGAACTTGGCAATGAAGTTAGCTAAGGCTTATCCTAATTTTTGTTCTCAGTTTATAGGTTGTGTCAAATTATCCCAGTTCAACTACCCATTTTATCATTCTTCCCGATGTGTTAGGTCGGTGCATGACTTGTTTCAATGGGAAGCTAATTAGAACTATGATTTGGTACTCTAAGAAGTATGGATGTAATTTCTGAGAGGAAAACACAAGGTCATAAGATAGTTTTTACATTCGGAGAATATCTCAGCTTGGCATTGTGCATTGCATGACTTACGTAGTATACTAATTGTTTCCCAAATTAATCAGACAAAGTGCCAAGATAATAACCGCGGATGAGATTTCCAAGTAAAGTTATAATGGTTTTTTATTTTTTCATCTTTTGAAGGGTCCGCATGCTCACCATACACTTCTTTATTCCCTCAAAATCTATTTGGCATTCTGGTCTTTAAAGCTCTTACTACTTTTAATTTCTTAAAAAAGATGTTTGCATTTATCAGTAGACCTGGAAATAAAGCAACTCACGTCGCCCATACTTTAGGTAAGGCTTTGTACTTATTTTATACTTTGGGGGAGGTTCCAGATCAGTTAGCTTCAATGCCTCCTTAGCTCACCATATCACCTAAGAATTTTCTGGAACCAACCTCGAAGGAACATTTTTTGGGTTTTACATCATTCATAAAACACACAAAAGAAAGATATTTTATTGAGATCTTGAATATGGTTAGCCGAGTATAATGATTTGACGAGCATATCATATATATAAACCTCTATTGTTTTTTCTATTAGACTAGCAAAAATTTTATTGACAATGCACTGGTAGGCTGCTACTGCATTCTTTAGTCCAAAAGGCATCATTGTATAGTAGTAAAGTCCTCTCACCAAATAGAATGATGTGTGTTACTCATCATCCGGGTGCATGAGGATCCGATTGTAGCGAGAGTAGGCGTCCATGAAGCTCATCAGTTCATTCCTAGCAGTAGCGATGACCATGTAATTGATGTGTGGGAGCGGGGAGCTATCCTTTAGGCATGACTTGTTCAAGTCAGAAAAGTAAATGCATAGGTGACACTAGCCAGTCTGCTTCTTGACAAGCACTGGGTTCGACAACCAGACTTGATAGCTGATCTCCCGAATGAATTTCTTGTCGAGCAACTTCACTACTTCTAGCTCGAGCACTTCATACCTATTCGGCCCGAGATTCCTCCCCTTCTAAATTACCAACATGACATTGTTGTCAAAATTGAGCATGTAGCATGCTTGTCCAGGGTTGATTCCTTGCATGTATGCATGTGTCCATGCAAGGACATCCTGATTTGCCTTCAGAATGTTTATCAGCTCTGATTGGGTTAGCTTTTGTAGATCTTTTTTTCAAATTATTTGATTTATCTTTATTTAGTATTGTGCTAAACTCGGAGTTGTTTGCTTGAGCCTGACTCGTCTATTGAGATTTAATCGAGCTCCTCAACCATCTTGACATGTGTTTCATTTATTTTTACATTTATCCTCTTCGGGTGAAGCTCATCTTCATTGATCATTGGCTCTTTTCCTGATTGACGACTCATATTCCTATTTAGGTCTTCGTGACTCATTTGTTATTTGCTTGGTCAACAACTTCTATCCCTATCCAGCTCGTAAGTAGTTAACTTAACTTCTCTCTTATTTGGATCAGCCTTCTCTTTTTTTTTTTTTGAATTCCTCAACTTTTTCCAGCTCGGACCCATAGAGCTCAGCCTCATTTTTGAACTCTATTTCGGGAACTGGATTATTTTTTCATTCTTTCCCAATAAGTTTGGGTTCCTAAAGCTCGGCTCCTAACCCTGAGCTCAATTTCATTGATCCTTCAACATCTATTTTTTCATTTATTAGTTCGACTTTAATTGTTCATTCATCTATATGCCTTATGGGGTCATCTCGCTGGGATCATAACCTTTCAGGTCCTCAACTAGCTCTCCTTCTTCTCTTATGAATCGACCATGTTTATCTATCTTATCCTTATAGTACAATTACATTCTTTGATAGCCGCCTAGTCCCCATGATATTCACACTCTCCAAGGACTCCTGGAAACTTTATTGAATAGTGGTATACGACATTGCTCCTTTAAGCTTTTTCAAGGCCGACCTACCAATTAAAGAAAATTACTCACTCGGGGTGTCGATCACTGATTAACACATATTTGTCCTTATTTTTAGTTAGTATTTTAGTTAGTTTTTCTTATTGTTTTTGGTATAAGTTGTGTAGTTTGAGCTTAATTTTGTATTTTTATACTTCCAACTTATTTTATCATATTTTGATCGTAATTGATGTAAATAGGTGATTATTCGTTGTTTTTCACCTTACAGCTAAGTAACCGGAAGAGTTCATCATGTTGGAGATGAAGTATGACGACCGAGAGTCAAAGATCGAGCTTTCCGGTGAAGAAGTGGCAAGAATTAGTAGCTACCGTTATCTATAACGGTTATTCCATCTCTACTGGAACCGTTATAGTATCGTTGAAGGAAGAAAGAGAAGCTAACGGTGCACTAGCAATAACTACTACTGCTATCTATAACGGTCACTCACCGCTACCTTATCGTTACTTACAACCGATGTTGAAGATCAGAGACGCTAAATTGAAGAACTAGCAATAACTATCTATAACTGTTACCCTACCGCTACCTTACCGTTAGTGGGCACAGAACCGACTTAAAAATCTCCTTTTAAAAATTGCGGAAAATCTATATAAACCCCTCATTAATCCGAGTTCCAGGCGTGCACTTGAGCCTAAAAACTTACCAAAAACATATTCCTAGGTTTTAGAGCCGGATTTAAAAACCAAAACATGAGGATCGAAGAGGTGATTGAAGATTCGACGACGAAGAGTTCCGGAGCCCGTTCGACGCCATTCGACCATTTCTCGACCGATCGGCAGCGACTCTCTTCGGATTAGCCAAAGTTCTTTCCAGTTTCCATTAGATTAAAGTATTCTAATCTTTTTACTTGTTTTCTTAAATTAAATTCTAGTTTTTAAGCTTAGATAATTAGCTTTAAGTTTATGTTCTTAAGTTTAGTTGGAAACTTGATTTCGTTGAACGAACGCAGCGACTTAGCTTCTGTTTTAATTCAGTTTTTCATGTTATATGCATGGATATTAGAAGAATTCGGTTTTAATACGAGTTCCAGGAAAAATAATAATTCAAATCCAGACTAATCCCTCGAATACGCTACCAATTAAGTTGACACCCTCGGTTTATGATCATGTTCCCTTCCCAAGATGCCTACGTCCGGCCAAGGAAAATAAAAAATTCATGGAGCTATACAACTTATTGAAAAATGTTAATATCAACCTTCCCCTTCTAGAGGTAATAAAGACGATGCTGACGCTTGTGAAGTCTTTCAAGGACCTAGCATCAAGGGAAAGGCGCTTGGTTGCAAACCAACATGTGGCTTTGACAAGAGAAGTTAGTGCTATAATCAAGAAACCATTGCCACCCAAGGAGAAGGATCCCGAGAGTTTTGTATTAATATTTCCCCAGATAATGGACAGACCGCAAGGGGGATGCTTGAACTTGGAGATAGCATAAATTTGATGCCCCACTCTATCTACAAGGAGTTTGACATAAGACCGCTAAAGCCAACCACGATGATATTACAATTGGCGAATAAAACGATAAGATTTCCCTTAGGGACTGTAGAGGATGTCTTAGTACAAGTAGACAAGATAGTTGTGTCGGTGGATTTTGTCATTATGGACATTGGTGACGTATAAAGCGAGAATCGAGAACACACCATTTCATTAGGACGTCCATTCATGTCTACAACGCGCACAGTGATAGACGTAAACAAAGGGAGGATGACTATGTCCATCTAAGGCGAAACAGTGACATTTTCACTTCAAGATATTCACAAGACTCCTGCACCATTTGTAAAGGATGAATGTTCTACTGTTGATTTAGTAGATTCTTGCGTGAATGAACTCCTGAGCATTAACACTATTGACGAGTTTGATAATGAGGATGGCGAGGAGCATTTGAGCGAGGAGGATTTGATAGATTTACTGGGAATTAAGTTATGTGATATTGTGGATGGATTTAATGATGGAATGCTCGTAGAGAATGACGCACCTAAAAACGAGCTAAAAGTGGAGTTGATGCCATAACGAGATCGTTCGAAGTTTGAGACAAGAGAAGAGAGGAAGCAACCACGAAGAAGTTCAAAGAATGTTTCCCTCGACCCCTACAATAATTTTAAACGTGCGAAGAAAAAGGGAGAGGCTTATATCAAGGATTGGACGACGAAGAAGAAGAAGTCGAATGAAGTTTTAGACAAGAAGTTCAATGATGGGAAGTTGAAGGTTGGTCGACTAGTGCTCTATAATTCCGAACGTGAGTTTGATCCAACCAATTTTAAACCAGCATGGAGTGGACCGTTTTTAATAAAAGAAATGGATGAATATGGGGTAGCCACTCTATACGATGAGCGTGAAAAGTCGAATTTCCAAGTCCACAAGCATAGAATCAAACCTTTTTACGAGAAACGTGGGGAATCGCGATCTTGAAAAAGAAGAATTAGTGGGACCCCCACAGGCTAAAAATTAATCGCATGGAATCGCACCGAGCATAAGACGTTAAATGTGGCGCTTCTTGGGAGGCAACCCAAGCGTTTGTTTTCTTTTCTTTAGTCTTTCTTTTGAATTTTCTTTTATTTCTGTCTTTCTATTGTGTGAATTGCCATGGTACGTTTATGTGTGCGTTAATGTGCAAAATATTAAAATTCGCCAAAAATAGGAGACTTAGCGGTAGTATAGTGGTTACCGTCATCGCTAGGCTATAACGTTAGTCCATACCGTTAATGGGCCACTGCTGAACCTACCACTAGCCGCAGCAAACAGGGGTTTAACGATACGACTTACCGCTAGAAAGTTACCGCTAGCTAGACCTGACGCATACTTTTTAGCCTTAACCAGAGAACGTAGCGGTATGGTTAACGATAATGACTAACCGCTACATGCTACAGCTAGTAGCGCCTGCCGTCTAATTTTTACAAACTTCATTTTTCGTCGATCGAGGTCGCAATCCGACCCAAGTTAGCCGCAGTCCGACAACATTTTGATGAGCTGCAACCCAGCCATTTATGAAGTTAAGCCGCAATCCAGCCAATATATCCCCAAAGGCGTGCCACCGGGCACTTGCGCATGGCAATTGATCACAACCGTATCTTTAAATTGTTTTTGTTTGATCTTTATTAAGAAAAAACTAAAGAATATTAGATAGTTTGTTTTTGTTATTTGTTTTATTTTTGTAGGTTTGTTTAAGACAATGTTAGAAGAGTTTTAGTGGTGATGGATATATCATCGGGTTCATGGCTCGGTTTTATCGGAAATCGATTCAATTGCAAGTTTCAAGGTGTTTCAAGCTTGGAAAATTAAAAGGAAAATGAAAATAAAGCAAATAAAATAGCTAACTATCCTAGGAATTGAAGTTGCAAATTGGTAGGATGCCTCGTCGTATGCCTCAAATAGAAAATGCAAAGCAATAATGAAAATAATCAAGAAAATGCAATGTTTCACCAAGTACAAGCATGCATGCACAAGGTACAACTATGCATAAAATCCTAAATAAAGCAAATTAACTAAAATTGAAAGCATAGATGTAAAGAGTAATGGAAATTAACAAGAAAGTTCAAAACTTTAAGGAAAATAACAAGTAACAAAGAGCAGATCTAAGATTTATCCTAAAACTATGCATAAAAATAAAATTGCAAATAAAGCATAGCAAAATCTCAAAATCAAGACGATCCAAGAGCCGATATATGATCTAGATGTGTCACTCATCTAGATTCCATAGCCAATTCATAAGTTTCATCATGAATTCAAGGTGCTAAGGCAAAAAGCATAAAATGAAGAACAAAGCATGAAAATGAAGAACAAGCATGGAATTAAAGCATAAAACATAAAATTGAAAGGAAACTTACTTGAATTAGGAAATGAAACAAAGTTTGAATGAAATTGCATCAAAAGTAACAATCCAAAGGAGTATTTGGATTCGTCTTAGGCTTACAAACCCAAGGAGGTGCTTGAAATTAAATCTAATCTTGGAAATGAAATTACATCAAAGCTTGAAATTGCATCTAAATCCTAAAAGAGAGAAATTAGATCTTAAAAACTAGAGAGGATTTTTAATCCCAAACCCATGCTTGGGTTGGGAGAAAATGAGAGGTGTTTTTACAAAATGAGAGAAGTCTACTATTTATATTACATTTAACTGGTTTTAAATGGGCCAAAATAGCTTTAGAGTCTTGAAATTCCCGGGTTTGACCAAGTTTGACCCGGAGGCACCTTCCTAGACCCTTGGCTAGCTTTTTGGCACATTTTGGCTCGATATGGCTCGAGTTGGCTCGACTCATGGCTCGTTGTGGCTCGAGATGGCTCGACCATGGCTCGATGTGGCTCGGCCATAGCCGAGGCCTGGGCGCTGGTCGGCTGGGCGAGTGCTGGCGAGCAGGCGCTAGGTTGCGCGCGCGGGCGCTGCCTGGAGATGCTGGGCGCGTGCGTGTGCTTCCAGGCGGCATGGCACGAGCGGGCGCGAGCTGGCGCGCGGCGGGGCGCCGGGTGGCACGAGAGGGCGCGAGACTAGGCCAGCATTCCAGAAAGTTTGCCATTTTGGAGCCTCTTAACTTTAGGCCTTGAATTTTTGATCTCAATGCCTTAGCTTGATAAAGCTTAAGCACTTTATGAGACAAAAACCCAAGAATTACACCAAACCTCAAGGTAATTGAACCAATTAACCCAAATTAAATATAAATTAACAAGAAACATGAAAAACAATAAAACAAGAAAAACGACCTAAAAACCTAAAGAAAAACGACTAAAAACTACTAAAATCAATATAAAAATCTAACTAAAAACACTAAGAAAAACACAACAATTACATGCAAAAAAACTAGAGAGAGGATTTTTAATCCCCAAACCCATGCTTGGGTTGGGAGTAAATGAGAGGTGTTTTTTTTTTTTTAAATGAAAGAAGTCTCCTATTTATATTACATTTTGTTTTCATAATTTTTTCCGAAGCTGCTCGGCGCCTGCCGAGCAGCGCGCGCGAGTCCTGCCGAGTGCCCAGTGCACGCCCTGCGCGTAGCGCGCGCAACTACCGCACGCCCCTGCCGACAGCGCCCGGACAACTCCCGCACGCTCCCGCCTATTTCCGCGCCTAATGCCTGCCTAGCTGACGCCCGCCCATCATCGCCTAAGCCTAGGCGCTTGCCTAGGCGCCACCCGCAAGCCCTGCCGCCCAGCGCCCAACGCGTTCGCCCAGCTGCGCCCAGGCTCGCCATGGCGAGCACTCGAGCCATGGTCGAGCCAACTCGAGCCATATCGAGCCAAAATGTGCCAAAAAGCTAGCCAAGGGTCTAGGAAGGTGCCTCCGGGTCAAACTTGGTCAAACCCGGGAATTTCAAGACTCTAAGGCTATTTTGGACCATTTAAAACCCAATTAAATGTAATATAAATAGTAGACTTCTCTCATTTTGTAAAAACACCTCTCATTTTCTCCCAACCCAAGCATGGGTTTGGGATTAAAAATCCTCTCTAGTTTTTAAGATCTAATTTCTCTCTCTCTTAGGTTTTAGATTCAATTTCAAGCTTTGATGTAATTTCTTTTCTAGATTTAGATTTAATTTCAAGCACCTCCTTGGGTTTGTAAGCCTAAGAAGAATCCAAATACTCCTTTGGATTGTTACTTTTGATGCAATTTCATTCAAGCTTTGTTTCCTTTCTTAATTCAAGTAAGTTTCCTTTCAATTTCATGTTTTATGCTTTAATTCCATGCTTATTCTTCATTTTCATGCTTTGTTCTTCATGTTATGCTTTTGCCTTAGCACCTTGAATTCATGATGAAACATATGAATTGGCTATGGAATCTAGATGAGTGACACATCTAGGTCATAGATCGGCTCTTGGATCGTCTTGATTTTGAGTTTTTCCTATGCTTTATTTGAATTTTATTTTTATGCTTAGTTTCAGGCTAAATCCTAGATCTACTCTTTGTTGCTTGTTATTTTCCTTAAAGTTTTGAACTTTCTTGTTAACTTTCCATTGCTCTTTACATCCATGCTTTCAATTTTTGTTAATTTTGCTTTATTTAGGATTTTATGCATAGTTGTACCTTGTGCATGCATGCTTGTACTTGGTGAAACATTGCATTTTCTTGCTTATTTTCATTATTGCTTTGCATTTTCTATTTGAGGCATACGACGAGGCATCCTACCAACTTGCAATTTCAATTCCTAGGATAGTTTAGCTATTTTAATTATTTTATTTTCATTTTCCTTTTATTTTCCAAGCTTGAAACACCTTGAAACTTGCAATTGAATCGATTCCGATAAAACCGAGCCATGAAACACGCCTTCTGAAGCTGCTCGGCGCCTGCCGAGCAGCGCGCGCGAGTCCTGCCGAGTGCCCAGTGCACGCCTACGCG
>BMAC01000049.1:421746-451918 GCA_014905375.1 Phtheirospermum japonicum | reverse complement strand
GTCGTTGCCCTCAACGACACAACGAGAATCGTCTTCACATAAACATGGGGCACATAGAGGCACAACGGGCTCATTATTAAGAACAAGGGGCTCATCCTCACAAAATCCCTCCATATCGACATCCGGAAACGACCCCATAAAAAATTATAATAAGGGGGGAACTAAAAAAAAAAGAAAAAAAATAGGATGGTGGATAGTGTTGATTAATTGCCTACGCGTTTTATAAGGCTTGAGTTTATTGTTTATTTTATAAAGCCTAATGTTTAGAGGCAAAAGAGTTGTGATGTAAATGAGATGAAGCTTATCTTAAGCTTCAATTGTGTTTAAGGGGTTTGAGCTACAAGTCGGTTTTAGAGTATTGAGTTGAGAAATAGCCTATGTTTATAAGGCTACGTTATGAGTATTTAGTGAGGTTTTTTATTTTTGAATATGGTGAAGCAAATTGCTTCGTGATTAGAATAGTTTGGTGAGTTATTGATCACGTTAGATCGTGATTTAGCCACACGACTTATATCCAATACCTGTCCAAAGAGCTTACATTACAACCCGAAAAGACCTTTTCTGATTCTTTGTTAGTTACACACTTAATATGCGATGAAAAGTTTTTGATTTTCAGTTCTTATTTATTGTTCATGTATTTGTATAATTTGAGCGTATACACGTCAGTGTACACCCATATATATTACCCTTTGTGAGGATGCATGAATTTGATTTTGATGCGACAACGTAATAAGGGTGGAGTGTTTGAAGTTGCATGACATGTATCTATATTTTCAAAATTATCTATGTAGCACGACATGACTCTTTTCTCGAGATTATTTTCACTCTTGTTTTACTTTGAAACTATTGTTTGTTCGAGGACGAACAAACCAATAAAGCGTGGGGTAGTTGATTAACACATATTTGTCCTTATTTTTAGTTAGTATTTTAGTTAGTTTTTCTTATTATTTTTGGTATAAGTAGGGTAGTTTGAGCTTAATTTTGTATTTTTATACTTCCATCTTATTTTACCGTATTTTGATCGTAATTGATGTAAATAGGTGATTATTCATTGTTTTTCACCTTACAGCTAAGTAACCGGAAGAGTTCAGCACGTTAGAGATGAAGTATGACGATAGAGAGTCAAAGATCGAGCTTTCCGGCAAAGAAGTAGCAAGAATTAGTAGCTACGTTATCTATAACGGTTATGCCATAGCTACTGGAACCGTTATAGTATCGTTGAAGGAAGAAAGAGAAGCTAACGGTGCACTATCGATAGCTACTACCGCTAGTAGCTACCGCTATCTATAACGGTTACTCACCGCTACCTTATCGTTACTTACAATCGATGTTGAAGATCATATGCGCTGAATTGAAGAACTAGCGATAGCTATCTATAACGGTTACCCTACCGCTACCTTTCCGTTAGCGGGCCCAGAACCGACTTAAAACTTTCCTTTTAAAAGTTGCGGAAAACCTATATAAACCCCTCATTAATCTGAGTTTCAGGCTTGCAATTGAGCCCAAGAACTTACCAAAAACATATTCCTAGGGTTTAGAGTCGGATTTAAACACCAAAACGTGAGGATCGAGGAGGAGATCGAAGATTCAATGACGACGAGTTCCGGAGCCCGTTCGACGCCGTCCGACCATTTCTCGACCGATCGGCAGCGACTCTCTTCGGATTAGCCGAAGTTCTTTCCAGTTTTCAGTAGATTAATAAGTATTCTAATCTTTTTACTTGTTTTCTTAGATTAAATTCTAGTTTTTAAGCTTAGATAATTAGCTTTAAGTTTATGTTCTTGTTTAGTTGGAAACCTTATTTCGTTGAACAAACGCAGCGACTTAGCTTCCGTTTTAATTCAGTTTTTCATGTTATATGCTTGGATATTAGATACTTGAGTTGGTTGATAATGTTCATGCAAATTAATTCATGTTTCATTGCTTCGTTTTCATAATTCAAGGTTTTGTTAGCTTCGTAGTTTGTTATTTCATGCATGATCGAAATTTCGTTAGGATTTATTGAATTAATTCATGATACTTTAGCTGCTGCGATTTATATTTATTATTGAGTTATTGCTTAGTTTTGAATTTTAATTAGGTTAATCAATAGATAATTAATTAGTTAATTAAATTTAGAATTTTAAATTAATTAATTGCTCTCAATTCTTAGTTGATAATTTAGAATAATTGATTTAGTAATTTAATTCGGTTTAATAATTGATCTTAATTTTAGTTGGTAATTTAGTTTAAGATAATTGGTTTAATTAGGTTTAAATTTAATCCTTAGTTTATAATAAAATCAAAAACCCGAAAAACCCCAATTTGTAAGAGTTCATATGTTTATTTGTGATTGAGAAAAACATCCGAGATAATGAATCGTTGTCCTCGAGAGAACCGACTTGAGTCAACTTCCCACCCTACAAGTGTCCTCGTACTCTCCCGAGCAAGCTTGAATGTTTTTAAATTAAATTCAAATGAAAATAATTCAAAGATACGGTTGCGATCAATTGCCACGTGCAAGTGCCTGGTGGCACGTCTTTGGGGATATATTGGTCAGATTGCGGCTTAACGTCGTAAATGGCTGGGTTGGAGCTCATCAAAATGTTACCGGACTGCAGCTAACTTGGGTCGGATTGATACCTCGATCGACGGAAACAAAATTCGTAAAAATTAGACGGCAGGAACATGTAGTGGTTGCGATCACCTTGAATGTTGTGATTAGGGTTTATTTTCCCTCTTCATTACCGAACCTAATGGATAGGTTGACTTGAAATAGAGCCTGTACACAATCCCCACTTATACCCTTGATTATGTCATTACATGCCGTGATATACTCTCTTGGCACATTCATCCTTCAGAAGGGTTGCAAGTAGATCAAAATCGCATAGGTACCCGAATCAACTAAAACTCAATGTATATTAACTCCTAGGATAGTCACAGTGATAATTAATGAATTTGAGTGAGGGTGGCAAGAGGAACTGTGTCTGATTCGTGAAATGTGAATGGCAAAATTTACGAATCTACCTCCAACTAATCTTAAAAGTGATAAATGTCTGACGTCATCACCCTTGTTCATTGGTAGGAGCTCGTTGCCTCTCTAAACCAAGTACTTCTCATTTAATTTGTAATTTCCTCCTCTGCTCGACTAGGATTCATAAAAGATTTCCCTTAGAGCTCCCATTGGTGGGGGTGGGGGAGCTGATTGTTGCCTCTCGGCTCTTGCCGACCCTGGTGGTTCTTAAAGAAGGGTAGCAGGTTCCTGGCATCAAAAAATTTGATTAAGAGTCAGATCAAGTCTTGGCATTCTTCGGTGTTGTGCCCAATCAAACCATGGTACCTACAAAACCTTTTCTTGCGAGCAAATAAGGTGTTTTTTTATAGGCATAGTTGGAGGGAGGATGTCTAAATCTTTAGTTCATTCAAAGATGGGGATAAACATGATTTTTACACAAATATTGAAACCTATTTAGATAGGTTTCATCTCCTAGTTGTGCATATATCACGTCTTTAACTTCTTTGTATATTACTTAGATGTTATTAGGTGTTTTGTATGTCTTTGTTATTTTGTAAGATTTTTGGAGCTTATTTTAGCTCAAAGAGCATAAGGATGATAATAATAGAGAAATGAACCAATTCTAAGGAAGAAAGAATCCACTAGGACACAACCAGAGTCGGTACATGCAACCCACAAGTCAATGGAGCCCAGAGACTCACTATCAACCCCATTAGTGGTCGATAGTGAGGTCATTAATGTGTATCAATTTCACGACAATGATTAGCGACCAGAGTAGCGGCCCATAGTTGGACCGAATATGTGTTCTATTCTCAAGGCGATCATTAGCGACCCATTTAGTGGTCGTTAGTGGTGTCACTAACAGGTAAGAGATGTTACAAAATGTCTCTAAATCTGAGTTAATGGCTGATGTTTGTTTTCAAAATCTAAAATGCATCCCATGAGCTGTCTAAAAATATCAATTACCATCATAGAGTATCATCCACCATAGATAGTGGAAATTTGTGAGATTGAGAGAGTTTGAGAGGGAATTTGGAGAAGAAACAACTTGAATCAAGACGATTGAGATATCCACATGCTTCAAGAGTTTAATCTTTTGTGTCTTTTCATTATGCAAACTAAGTGTTTGATGAGATTCTTGATTAAGTTTAAAAACATACTAGCTAGTTTACTTTTATTCTGGGGTTTGATATGAATAATGATTGAATAACATTTTGATAATTCCTTTGATTCAAGTATGATACCATTGTTTATTTTCGTGTTTTGATTATATTGGTTCATAAGTGCATAACAACATTTGGGGTTCTAAAAGTTATGAGTAAGCGATAATCTTTAAAAATTAGAATTTTGATAAATCATAATTCAAGAGATGAGGTTTATCAATAGACTTTGAAACACGAAGCACTCTAATCAACAAGACCGGGAGGTTCGCGATTAGTAGTGAAGTCGTAAAGATCTATAAAACCTTTTAAATCTATAAGTATGATTTTATATAGACATGTTGTTTCATACTTACAATCAACCGTCTAATCACTTCGAGATAAGGATTAAACAACAATTGTGATTGGCTTGTAAGCAAATCGAATCAAAATATACTTGATAGATTCAAAAGGTTAAACATTATTAAATCATTACGATTCAAACTCCATAATATATCTTAACAATTGAAACAAATTATTCTTAGTTAATATGTTTTATTAGTTTAAGTTTGTTGTTTGTACTGACACAACCCAAATCCATGTTCTATAGTTTGATAAAACTATATTGTCTGAATTATATTAATTGTTAATATTATATAGTCACATGGTCCTTGTGGGATTCGACCTTGTATGTTTTATTAGTGTACTACATCTACATCGTACACTTGTAGTTAGGTTTAATATTCGAATGAACAACTTTATATTACTCGAACCAATCCCTAGTTAATATAGGGAGTGGTTAGAAGGTTCCAACTGCTACTGAATAGACTTAATTGTATTCGGCTAGAAGGTCGGCATGTTTTTCTTCTAGGAGTTTCTTGGTTGTCGAGGCCAAAGTGTTCAAGTTCTTTTATCCCTATCGGCGAGAAGTTCAGCAAGTTTTTCTTGCAGGAGTTTCTTGGGTCGGCATGATTTCTATTATTGACCAGCGTGGTGGGAGGGTCCTCAGAAACTTTGTTGGTCTGCTTTCCAAGGCAAGCAAAGACATTCTCAGATGATGCAAAATCCAAGTGTCATGCGATAGGAGTTCTGCCAAGTTTTTCTTTTGCATTCATCTTGATATCCTCATTGAATTTTCTCTTTCCACGATCTCAAGTGTTAGCTCGAATCAGGCTTGACTCAGAGTGTCCTTCAAGAAAATCGGAATTTATTTGGGCGCCAACCATAGTTTCAGGTGTTAAAATTACTTATGTCGATTTCTTCATCATCTCCTCTAATTCTTTAGTGAAGGCGGGGTTTTGTATGAATAATCGCACTTGCTTTGGGCCGAGCTCGTTGGGATCAGATTGGACAATTTTTTCTTGGCAATCCTTCCTATGATTTCCTCTCAAACATTCGGAAGGACTCATAGTGTAAATGAGTTATCAGATACTTTCTCTCTCTCCCTCTCTTATCAAAAAACTTAAACCACAAAAACTGAAGGGCTAATGTGCAGCTCCTCACCAAAAACTTAAAAAAATAAAAAAAATAAATAAAGAATGACGGTGGAGTAGCGGATCAGACAAGCTAAGCAAGTTTATCGCAACTGTAGATCACAAGGCCTTCTTCTTCTAGTGCCATTTTGTTTGAACTAAAAGTAACCCAATCAAATAATAATAATAAAATGAATAGATCGACATATAATATGGAGAAAATAAGTAAGTCAAAGTGCATAACTCTTATACCTAATCTTCTACGTGGCTTGACCTTAACCGAATCTTAATACAAATATCAAGTCTTCTTTACAAACACTATCATTAAAATCCTCTCTATATGCTCTCTCTAAATGCTGGAATCCCCCATCTCTCTCTCTCTTTGAGAGACTAGGTTTTCTTTCAAAATCTAATTGAACACGTGTCACTACATCATTGGTTGCTAAATTTATTTAGGAATAAGTTAACCCAAAACATTAACCTTAGTTACGCATTTTCCACCGCCTCACTGCTGTCCTCGTTCTATGTTAGTGTCGAACCAATTCGATCCTATATCCAGGTCAGTTTACTCAAAATGTCATGAGTGACGTTATGCGAAAAATCAAACCCGGGCACGTATTTCTCACCGAGGCGGGCAGGTTAAGTCGACCTGGTATGCTGATGGATCAGCTAAATCATCCTGGTCATCGATTTTGCGCGCGATTATGCATCACACGACATTTAATTGGCAAACACTTTTGAGTCGATAAAAAAATCATGGTCGGCAGTGTTGCACGCGGTTGTGCATTAAGGGGGATCTGGTCGGCCAAAGCATCCCGGGTTGGCAAAAAGTATCAGGTCAGCAATATTGCGCAAAGTTATGCATCCCGCAGATTCTGGTCGGCTCGGGTCGGTCAAGTGTTCCTGATCAGATGGATCATGCACGTGCCGCGTGCATCCTACCGGCAAGTTGGTGCACGAGGCCTAGGCGGCAAGATGTGTTCTAGTCGGCAGTTGGTTGTCACATCCCAACAAATAAAGGTATGAATCCCTGGGTCGGCTCGAAGTAGCTAGCTCATTTTTGCTTGGCGTCACATGTGCGTCAATGGGCATGCTGTCTAAATGGTGTGGCAACCAACGTGGCATGACAGTTCGTGCATCAGCAAGCACAAGAGCCTGTGGTGGTGTGTCGGTCAAAGTGGCACAACAGTCCGTGCGTTAGTAGTCACGAGAGCCCGTGATGGTGTGCCGACCTAAATGGCCCGACAGTCCGTGCGTCAATAGGCATGAAAACCCATAAAGGTGCGCCAGTCAAAGTGGCACGACGATCCGTGCGTTAGTAGGCATGAGAACCCTTAATGGTGTGCCAATCTAAGTGGCACGACACTTGAGGATTTTTTGTCAAGTTGTGTGAGATGCCTAGTTCGTCGTTTCAACATGGGTATTGGTCAACTTGGCCAGTTGGATGGTTGATGTTGGCTTTCAAATCAAGTAATTTTGGCTTGATGACGTGTTTAGATAAAAGTTCGAACGAATCGTGAACCTAATTTTTACCATGTGGTTTTTATATTCCTACATGATGTTTAAGATCAAGTCGACCATCAACATGTATTATTGTTTTGGATGGAAGTAGATTCGTAAGCTGCCATCACTCTTATCTCCACCTCCCACAGTGGCAGCTGGCAGACACGCGGCATCGTTCAGAAGATCCGAGCCTTATCTGTCTCTATGAAAATCTAGTACACCCATATCTTCCGTGAGGGAAACGCAGCCGCCGTTTTCCTTGCTAATGAAGGATAACGTCAAAAGAACTTCTTGCTTTACGATATTTCTAACATTCGAGGTCACCTCTTTGGCCTCCTTAAGTTTGACAGGATGCTTTATCCCTACGTTAGACGTAGGTGAGTTTTTGTTGGACTCCTCCATTGGGGCCTTCATATTTTGACATTATCATTGGTCGTGTAGGGGATCCGGCCCCACAAACTTGCTTTTGTTGATATAAAACTCTTTTTCCAAAAATAAATAAATAAATATGTATTATTGTTTTGGTTTGTGTGTTTTGGTTGATCTATTGTTGACATCACCGGAACACCCATGAACCTAAAAAGTAATAAACCGTTTTGATATGGAGCATTCAATCTGATGTGGACAAATGTGCAATGCATTCGGTTTTTTTTTTTTTTTTGAATCTTTTAATAACTATAAATAAATAATACGACTACCGATTTACATGGCACTCAAAACTTGTTCACCAATCACTGGAACCCAAGTCATCATCTACTCAGCATGAGGACCAATGAAATTACCGCAAAAATCAATTACACCCTGCACCCAAAATACAGAATAAGACCCCACATCCAATAGGATTAACTCAAACAGTCGCAGGCTCCTGCTATGTTGCTGCCACCCTCCCTCTCTCTCTCTAACTATTTTTGTTTGCAGATTTTTTTCGAGGGGTCACACTTGATACGATGTTTTTCTTCCTTTTGTTTGTAGAGAGAGAAAATTGATGCCTTTCTTAGTCTTCACACTGTTCAAGGCCAGTTTTTCTGCCATGCCCGGGAGGGTTGCTTGTTGCAACGTAGAATTTTTTTGACGCTTGTGCACGGTACATATTTTCAGCTTTTTCTCGCATAACATTTTGCCCTTTTTGTCCATCTTCCTTTTCAACGTTAATGGAGTTTTTTTTTTTTTTTTAAATTAAAAGGGTTTTCCATATTATTGTTTATTATATTTATTTGTTTATTTTCTTTTTTGGGGGCTGTTTGTTTTGTCTAGTACTTGATGAAAACCATAGTTTTTGGAAATAGACCCTTCTGGTATTCCGCTGTTTTTGTATTGATTTTTTGGTTTTGTATTTTATTGGAATGTTGATTTTTTTTGGGGGTTGGGTGGGTGGGGTAGGGGGTGGGGTGTTTAAAGTTTTCATTTGTATGCACTGTTTAATCATGCATTGTATAATATGCAAGAACTCAGGAGAATGATTTTTTTTTTTTTATTTTTTTTTATGGGTATGTGCTTCTTTTTCTTGGTGCCTAAGTAAATATTTTTCTCAGTTTTTAATCTGTGGGAATTGTAGAGATGTGGTTTTTTCTTGTTCCACACTTTTTTCATTTTCTATTTTTCTGATCTGTCAGTTTGTGTGGGTCCACGGAATACTCTAGGCAGAGCCAACAATTTTTTTGTTTTTAAATAAGGATTTTCATTTTTTACTATTGAACATATTTCAATTTACATTCAATTCTGCTGAGGTAAAAAACTTTATCTTGTCCCCTTGAAGTTACTGTCATGGGCATTGTCCTCTAAGAAGGCTAACATTGAAAGTTTTGTTGGATATACTCAGTTTACCGGCTAGTAGCATCTAGGTGGAGCCTAGGTGGAATTATGCGGGGCCTAAGTTAGAAAAATGAAAAGGCGGCCAAATGCCTCCTAGTGCCTAGGGGGTGTTTAGTTTGTTTACAATGGCTGTTTAACTTTATAATGGTGGAAACATATGTTGGGCTAGTTACAAAAATTACCCTTGAGATTTAGCCTAATTACAGTTTACAATAAACCTGGACATTTGTTTATATGTTACAAATTGCAACCACAAGAGGAGGGTGTATTTGTTTCGTAAATACATTCATCAATGGGGTGCTTGCAGTATTAAAAGATTAATAGAGTTGAGCAATGTAATGATCCAAAGTCTATTCATTTTACATTGAGTTTGAACTTGTTGCTCTGCGCTTTGTGATATAGTGCTATCTAAGGCCCTTTCGCGGGCAAGGCGTGCTGTTTAAGCATTACCAGTGCGAATAGGTTTGTTATCAATCATGTGTTGTCCTTCGTGTTTTTACTAGTTGGTAAATATTTCCTATGGTTGCTTATGTTTGATAATGAAACAAATGCATGCCTTTAAAATGTGTCTTACTTTACTAGCTTGAGAAAATTATTATTTGGTATCCTGAACAATTAATTGCTTTGCTCTGATTAACAATTTAACAATGTTGAGAGCTACTCTTAATATAATCGTGAACCATTAATAATTCTAGTAGCTTTCATCTTTGTGGAACTCATTGTGAAAAATCAGGAATATAATATAGGAATCCGATTAATATGATGTCTAATAGTTGTTCCTTTTCTGAAAGTTATTAGGGGTAAATAAATTTCTCGATCCTCGTTTTTTCTTTCTAATATTCATGTTAATATTCTCTGACTTCTCAGTCATTTTCGTATGAAATTCCTGTTTTAAAATCCACAGGACTCATAATAATTACTTTCTTATGTGATTTTGCTTTCAATTCTGTTTTTGACTCTCAGGTGTGACACAGTCGATCTACTAAATTTATTCAACGAGCTTTTTGAACGTACCATGGATCCAGGCCGAGAGAGAGTTGCGAAGGCGTTCAGTGCAATGAGGAGCTTGGGTATTCCTGATGACACTACAAGACCAGTCCTTAAGAAACTATTCAAGTTATACGATAAAAACTGGGAACTTATAGAAGAGGACAATTATCGTACTCTTGCTGATGCCATATTTGAATACGATGACGATAAGGTTTTCAATTCTAGTCCCTTTTCGGTTTTCTGCACTTCCTCAGAAATTTTATCTCTAACATATATATCATATGCATTTGTGACAACCTATTCACAAATCTATGGAGATCAATCATCTTTTTTTTTTTTTTTCCTTTTCTTTTAACAAATGTGATGCTGTTGTGATTTTTTTTTTCTCATTAATGTTTTATGGCTAGCTAAAGGCTGAGAAAAAATCTGATACGATCAATGAAGATAACGAACCTCCATCCCAGAAACCACACGGAATAGATCCAGATGACGAGGTTTCGTCTACTTTGGGAAATGGAAAAGATATTTTGGAAGATGGACGTGAAACTCCAAGAAGATCTAGTGGAATAAAGATGGTAGAATCGTCTCAATCTGTGTCGGTCGATCGTACAAGCAAGCCTCGCCATAGTGCGAGTGCAAGCAAATGCATGGAACTTGTTCCAGTAAATTCATGTCCCGATGAGGAAATTTCATATACTCCACGGCCATCACGTGTAACAGGGCCAATGAGAAAGCGTATCGATGGCTCTGCACAGTTTGCTGTTCCTACATTGCATATTCATCCAGGCAAGTTCATTTATCAAAATAAAAGTCCTTATTTTATTTTATTTTATTTTATGTACGCCCTATGTTTCCGAATAATAAAATAGACATCTGCTCCCATTATATCCCTACCCCTTTCCAAATTTTCATCTCCTCTGATTTTGAATCATCTTCTTTATGGAAATAATGCTAATGATTTTAGGAGTAAAACTGTTGAAATTGAAGGGTAAATTAGTCAAATTTTTGTTTTCCTTATTTTTTTGACAAAAACTCCCAAAAGACCATTATTCGGAAACCAAGGGAGTATATTGGCAATAACAGAATAGACTGTAGACTGAGTTTTTCATGATTTGTAACATATTGGTCTATAAGGGCTTTGATTTTATCCTTTTCTGTAAACTATTAAAAGCTTTGAGAAGTAATTTCTATAACTAACTGGCAGGTTGTGTATGAAGTATCCTTGTTAGAACACAAGATCGGAAAATGTTTACAATCATTGCTCTCATTCTGATTATATAAAGAGCCATAGGGAGTGCTTGCAAAAACCTTTGCTTTTCGACTTTGAAGATAGTGTTTAGTCAATAAGTTGTAAAAGTGTTTTATTTGTTTGTAAAAGTCAACCTAGAAGCCGAGACCCATCCCCTTGCTTTTATATTCTAATAAAAATTATGCAGAATATAAGCTAAAAGCTAAAAATCACTTTTATTATGGGTTCTCAAGTATTCCATGAGAGACTCTGCATGGAGATAAATAAAACCTTTTCCCATACTAAACTTCTCATCTATTTTTATTCTCTCTCAGGCTCGAACGTCACTTCGCAACACTCAGACGGGAGAAGGAAACAAATTGGGTCCAGCTCAGTAATAATCAATCCTCAAACCATGTCCCAGACAACTTACGACATCGCCTCGTCGGTATGTGGGCAAGTCAAAATCTCTTTAACATGCAAACACACCTTATCACAACACAACTTCCACTTTCCAGACGTGGACAAGATCCTGAGCTTCGCCCGCCAATTCTGCAACACCGAGGGCTCCCACTTTTCCCTCATTAACCTCTTAAGCGAATTCTGCGAAGCTTATCTCGAAACCGTCTCCGACCCTTACAAACGGTCCCGTGTAAAGAACACTTCTCCCCGAAATTACGCTCGTCCTTCTCTGGAAGGGAAAAGGGCTTCCTCGAGCAGCAAGAAAAGGGCCATCAGAAAAATAAGCGACATAACAAACGGCACTGAAAAAGTCAAGATTTCGCTGCTGGACGAAACGGGCACTGAGGATTGGCCGCGGTTTGTCTACTGTCCGGAGAATATTACTTACGAATCTGCTTACGTGCATATATCGTTGGCTCGTATTTCGGACGATGAATGTTGTTTGGATTGTCGTGGTGATTGTCTCTCGTCGAAGATACCTTGTCCCTGTGCTCGTGAGACTGGGGGAGAGTTTGCTTATACTCAGGAAGGGTTGCTTAGTGAGAGATTTATCAGTTCTTGTATTTCTGTTAAGCTTTCTGATGAAAAACAACCACTTTTCTACTGTCATGATTGCCCTTTGGAGAGGGCCAAAAATGGTGACACGCAGGAAGAGTGCAAGGGGCATCGGTTCAGGAAGTTTATTAAAGAGTGCTGGAGAAAGTGTGGCTGCAAAATGGAGTGTGGGAATCGAGTTGTTCAGCGAGGTATATCGAGGAAATTACAGGTTAGTGTATTTGGATTTTTTTTTATTTTTTTTTTCTGGAATTTCTTTTACCCCATTACTAAACAATCTGATGTTGGAGAATAAATTGTAAAAGTGTGTTATTTGTCTGTAAAAATCAAAATCAGAAATCTAAAAGCAGAAGTTGGCATTTGAAAACAATAAAATTTATTTATTTATTTTTCTGTCTTTTCCAACCAAAGGTCTTCTTGACGAGCGGAGGTAAAGGCTGGGGTCTAAGGACGCTGGAGGAGATTCCAAAAGGAGCCTTTATTTGCGAGTATGTTGGTGAGATTCTAACCAACATGGAATTGTACGAAAGGAACACGAAAAGCAGCTGTGAGGACAAACACGTGTATCCAGTGTTGCTTGATGCAGATTGGGCTACTGAAGGGGTTTTGAAAGACGAAGAAGCACTTTGTTTGGATGCAAAAAATTTTGGCAATATCGCTAGGTTTATCAATCACCGGTGAGCTTCCTTACTCGTAATTACTATCGTGCCATTCCAGGGAAAATTTTCAAAAGTATTCATGTGCAATTTGAATTTGGCAATTTATTTATTTTAAAAGAAATATCGCGGATTGAGGACTTCTGGTTGATGGGTTGAGAAACAAGTTTCGACCAAATTATTTTCTGCTCTGTTGCTCTATGTAGTCTATTTCTAGGCATTCAGGCTTGTAGTCGACTATATGTGATATTTTACCAAATTATAAAAAAGTGTTGTTATGATTTGGTTTAAAAACTACTGAATTATGCTTATTTAAACCAATACAAGTTATTCTCAGAAGGGGAGAGTTATTATGATTGTTATGCTGATTTTACATCCTTGTGCATTTTTTGTTTATTTCATGATTACAGGTGTTTTGATGGAAATTTGATTGAGGTTCCAGTGCAGGTTGAGACTCCTGATCGCCATTATTATCACGTATGTGGATAAATCGCTTTCTCGGGTTAATTACAAATTCACCCCTGAAGTTTAGTCTACTCACAAAAAACTCCATATATCTTTCAAATTTACAAATAACACCTTGCTATTTTTTCCATATAATATAATTTATTTTTCTACTATACAAACCTCAAGGGTAGTTTTCTTAATCATCCCTTTTTTCTTATTTGCCAGTGCATTGTATTTCATGTATTACTGCAAAAAATGGAATGATCTTTTTTTCACTTTTCTCCTTAATGCAGCTTGCTTTTTTCACTAAAAGGAAAGTGGACGCTCTAGAAGAGCTTACTTGGGTGAGTCAACTTAAAATGCTCATTCTACTTATTAGGTTAAACTGAATAATAAGTAGTTGGAAGGGTTTGCATATAGAAGCTAAAGGCTGAATAGGTTAAAAGGAAGTGTTTGGTGAATAAGTTGTAGAAGTGCTTTTTTTATTTGTTTGTGAAAATACTCTTAAAAGAAGTAGAATCAGAAAATGTTATTTTGTACCCCACTCGTAGGTTCTTATTAAATTAAGTTGATTAAAAACACTACTAATTTTCTTTTAAGGCAAAAGCTAACAATCACTTTTTTGAAGGACTACGAGATCGACTTTCAGGATAACAGCCATCCGGTTAAGGCTTTCAGGTGTCTCTGTGGAAGTGAACACTGTAGGGACAGGAGACGAGGAGAAGAATAGAAGCAGTCTGCATTTTCAGCTGAAATTACTATCACTTTTTCAGTTTTATGTTAGAAAAATCTTCTGTTGAACTTCACATCATTACTTACCACTTGGGGCTTAATTTGGTACAAATATGAGGCGGTCTTCCTAGTTTTGTCAACTGATCCACATATAAGACTAGTCTAAGTTATGCTAATTTCTTTCTTTTATGAATTAATGTCTTTCGTTGGGATTTTCTTCTGGGTTAGAGAATAGTTGTAAATATTTTCTTGAAAAATTATTTCCATATGCTCACCTTTTCTCTGGAAAGTTATTAATTTGGAAAATAAAAAATGGTGATTTAAATCATCCGAATAGTTGACTTACTATTGAGGTATCTCTTTTTTTCCATTTCAGAAGCAAAAAATGTTTTAAGATTGTGATATTAATTATCAGAGAATACAAGAAAATAAAAACAACAACCCGAGGCTGTTGTTGACACAATTTCCCTAAAATAAATTCGGTCTCTCCATAACCCCCCCCCCCCCCCCCGCGCGCGATACTATGAAGATTTTATGCCGGCGAAATGAAAAAAAAAAATGTGGAGAATAATACAAAATATTTGATGGAAAAAAAGAATGCTCTTGTTTTTTTGGTGTGTTGTGTGAACAGTCAAAAATACACTGAGGCCTGTTTGGATTAGTATTTCGTTGGGATTGTAAATCTTCAATCATAATTTGTTGGGCACCCAAAATTGCATAAATAGTAAGAACTCTTGTTATAAGATTTAAGATTTTTTTTTTTTTTTTACTGTACATGTTAAATCATATCTAAAATATAGATAATCTATTATTATATTGCATTTGATATAAAATCATGTTTAAAAAGTGAATAATGTTGTATTAATATTGTATTTAGTAGTATTTAATTATATATGTTAATAGGATAGAATCTGATAAAAATTATGTGTAAGTATTCGTTGGTTGATTATTTAATTTTTTAATTTTAATGCAAACGAGTATACAGTATTCTTCGAAATACCATTATGGAGTTTTCTTGTAAGTTTTAGCTTGCTTCAATCCAATTAATGTAAATTAAATGAATTTATATACTTATGATATAATTTATAATCACATAATTATATTCCATTATGTGGGGGGTGGGTTTGTTTGGGATGTTTGTTTTAATTACTCATTTTTGGGAATGAATCATAACCCCGCAAAGGAGTGGTATCAAAATCATTAACCTTTACAATTAAATTCTATTATGATATCTGTAATTTGTTTAATTTTTGTAAGGATTTGATGTAATTTGTTGTAAATTGCTGCTGTGGAGGAAATAGAGAGTTAGGAAGGAAGGAAGAAATTGGTAAGTAGAGATAATGTAATTTTCAACTTATCATTCCACAAATATCTTCCCCTATTTATAACCATAGGGTGGGGACCATTAACATATGATGCCCTAATCGAAATAATTAAAACAAGCTACATAAAATAAAAGCCCAATACCCAAATTATTATTACGGCCCATTAACTATTACTAAGCCCAGCATCGCAGCCCATTACCCGCTGGTCAGTAGCCCGGTACCCAGACCCTGAGCCCGGTTACCCGGTTCGCCCGTTTTCATCTCCTTATTCTTTCCCTTACCCGACTCTCTCACCTCAAAATCGAATTCAGCCCCTTTTCCTTCAATCTGACCAACCCTACTCGCCATCTCGCCAATTCCACCTTTCCTGGCACTCTCCGACCTCGTAGCCATAATAATACCCCCTGATTTTAAGATCCTTGACCGCAAGGATCGAAAGTCGAAAACTTTTTAACAATCAGCTTCGTATCCTCCCATGAAGTCATTTCCAAATTAGGGTTTCCCCACTCCACAAATAATTGCTCAATTTCCTCACCTCTTCTACTAATAATTCGCTTGTCCAAGACCCGGTGGGGAGCAATTCGGAAAATTCCATCGGCGTCGACCTCCGGCAGGTCTTCAAGAGGTAAAGTGTCAGTTTTAATTTTCTTCTTCAACAATGATACATGGAAAACTGGGTGTATTTTAGATTCCTCTGGTAATTGTAGCTTATAGGCTACCTTTGTAATTTTTTGTATAACAGTGTACGGGCCATAGTACTTGGAAGCCAACTTCAGTTTCTTGCGAAGGTGAAGGGAATTCTGCTTGTAAGGCTGGAGTTTCAGGTAAACCTCATCCCCTAACTCAAAGTTTCTCTCTGTTCTGGTTTTGTCTGCATTGATCTTCATGCGGTTCTGGGCATGCATTAGGTTTTCCTTTATCAACTTCAGCATGATTTGTCTCTGTTGCATTAGGTCCTTAGCCTCCCCATTTTGTGCATCCATATAGGGTCATGTTGATAAGAGAGGGGGTGCATATCCATATAGGTCCTGAAAGGGTGTCACCTTTAATCCAGTGTGGTAATTTGTGTTATACCAGTGCTCAGCAAGTGATATCCACTTGACCCATTGCCTGGGAGCAGCAATAGTCATGCACCTTAGATAGTTCTCAAGGCACTGATTCAACCTCTCTGTCTGCCCATCAGTTTGGGGGTGGTAGGCTGATGAAAGGTTGAACCTTACCCCTAACATCTTGAATAAGTCCTTCCAAAATGTGCTAGTGAAAACCTTATCTCTGTCTGATATGATGCTTACTGGTAGGCCATGTAGCTTGTAAATAGTGTCTAAGAACAGTTTGGCTATGGTCTGTGCTGTGTAGGGGTGAGAGAGTGCTATGAAGTGGCCATACTTAGTAAACCTATCAATCACTACAAAGATTACATCCTTTCCCCTGATTTTGGCAGCCCCTCTACAAAATCCATTGAAATATATGTCCAGGCCTGTTCAGGAATGGGCAGAGGCTGTAATAAACCAGGATGCCCCTCATTATCTGGTTTGTTCCTCATGCATACATCACATGATTGCACCATCTTAGCAACATCACGCTGCATCTTACGCCAATAAAAAACCCCTTTTAGTCTCATATAGGTCCCATTTACCCTAGAGTGACCACCATAAGCTGACTCATGCATAGCTGATAAGATCTGCCTTCTGATTTTGTCCTCTTGTCCCACCACTAGTCTACCCTTGTACCTTAGTATCCCACCATTGGCTGTGTATTCTGGAAAAAGGGTAGGGTTTAGGCTCTTAGCATTTAGGATCTTATTACAATGGGGATCATCAGCATAGATAGCTACCACTTCTTGTACCCAATCTGGAATTACTTGGGTGATGGCCTCACACTTGTTCCCAACCTCCTCTCTTCTTGATAAGGCATATGCTGCTTTATTCTTAACCCCCTTTCTGAATTGTATCTCATAGTCCAGCCCCAAAATTTTAGTGATCCACCTTTGTTGCATTGGTGACCTCACTCTTTGGTCCAACAAATGTTTCAAAGCCTGCTGGTCAGTCCTGATAATAAACTTGTGCCCCTTTAGGCAATATATACATCTTTGAATAGCCATTAGGACAGCCAGGAACTCCCTCTCATACACAGACAAGCTCTGGTTCTTGGGACAGAGTGTCTTGCTCATGTAGGCAATAGTTTCGCCTTGTTGCATTAAGACAACACCTACCCCATGCCCACTGGCATCAGTTTCCAATATAAAGGTTGAGTATAGTCAGGCAGGGTGAGGACAGGAGTGGAAAACATGGCCCTCTTTAGCTCTTAGAAAGCCTCCTCAGCTTCAATTCCCCATTTGAATTGATTTTTCTTTAGCAGAGTTGTAATTGGTTTGAAAATGACACCATACCCCTCAACAAACCTCGTATAATAGCCTGTTAACCCTAGGAAACCCCTTAATTGCTTGACAGTGGTAGGCCTAGGCCAGTTAATCATACATTCCACCTTGTTTGTATCTGTAGACACCCCCTCCTCAGATATGACATGCCCAAAATATTCAATCTGCTTTTGGCCAAACTGACACTTACTTCATTTAGCAAACAGAGTGTTCTCTCTCAGTAGGGTTAGCACTTCCTCAAGCTGTTTAAGATGTGATTCCCATTCTTGGCTGTAAACCAATATATCATCAAAGAATACAAGTGCATATTTTCTCAAACACCCCTTGAAAACCTGATTCATCAAAGACTGAAAGGTGGCAGGAGTATTACACAGCCCAAATGGAATCACCAAGAACTCATAGTCGCCATGGTGGGTGCTGAATGCACCTGTGTTCTGGACTCATCAAAATTTGAAAGTAGCCTGATCTTAGGTCGGTTTTAGAGAAGTACTTGGCACCAGAGAGTTCATCAAGCAATTCCTCAATTACTGGGATAGGGTAGTCATGTTTCACTGTCAAGTCATTTAGGTATCTGTAGTCTACACACATCCTCCATGTTGCATCCTTCTTTTTCACCAAAGCTGGAGAGGCAAAAGGGCTTTTGCTATTCTGTATCATGCCTGATTCCAGCAACTCTTGTACAATCTTCTCAATCTCATCCTTGTGGTTGTGGGAGGTTCTGTAGGGATACTGATGCTTAGGTACACTCCCAGTTTTGAGAATAATCTGGTGCTCCACTCCTCTGCTTGGTGGTAGTCCTTTGGGTTCTCCAAAAACATCCTCGAATCTTTCCAGTAATCCAGTTAGTTCCCTGTCCTCCTTGAAGTCATGCTTAGTTGGATGCAACACAAAAATTCCCTCCACCTGTTCCTCATAGTCATTATGTATTAGTTCAAAAAGGGAATGTTCTGTAATAAGTTGGCATTGGGTTGTGTCAGTCAAAGCTTTTAACTTAATCCTCTTCCCACCTAGGTTCACAGTCACTGATATAGCTTGATAATCCAGCTCAATAGGGGTGTTATCCTTAAGCCAATCATCTCCCAGAAAAAGATCACAGCCTTCATGTTACAAGAGCCTCAGGGGGTACCTAAATGTGTAGTTCTGCATTTTCCATGTAAATCCCTCAGTCTGTTGAGAGCTCAACAACTTCTGCCCATTATCCACCTTAACCAATATGGTCTCAATGGGTCCCACATTACACCCTATCTCTCTGGCAGCCGACTCCTTAATAAAGCTTAAGGTGCTCCCTGAGTCCAGCAGTACATGTAATTGCTTGTCACCATAGCATCCCACAAACCTCATGGTGGTGGGACCACCCTCCCCTGCCATAGAATTTAAGAACATTTGTACCTTTTCAACAAGATTCATCTCAACCTCAGCCTCATCACCAGTAATGTTTGTGTAGGAATAAGCCAATTTCTCCTTTTCAGTCATCATCATGTAGTTCACTCTATGTTTGCACCTATGCCCCACTACAAACTTCTCATCACAGTTATAACAAAGTCCTTTCTCCCTTCTTGCAGCCATTTCTGCAGATGTGAGTAGCCTGGGTGGGGGTTTTCTTGGGGTAGGCAGGGTTTGTCTGTAAGAAGTTGGGACTGTAGGGTTAGTGGTTTTCTGATTGTGGTAAGGAGCAGGGGAGTAGTTTCTGTTAGGCCCTTTAATCCTTTTTGTAATTGCCTCAAGGGTTAGCAACTGTTTCCTTCTTAGCTCTATGGTTTGCTGAAGGGTGTTTGGTTCAAACATGTTGACAAAAGCCTGTGAATCTTCATTAAGCCCACCAATGAATCTTGCTATAAAGTATTCCTTTGTGTATCCCCTCTGATTCATCATCAACATACAGGCCCTCAGCTCCTCAAACCTTTCTACATAATCATCATATGACCCACTGTGCTTGAGCTTATTAAATTCCCCAATAATTTTGGTCTCCTTTAACTCATCAAACTTAGCAGCAATCACTTCAATGAATTGGTTTCATATGAGCTCAATACCTCCCGAATTATAGCTTTGAGACCACTGGGCAACCTTCCCTTCAAAGTGCATGGTAGCCAATGTGACTTTCTGTGCATCTGGAATATTGGGTATTGATTTGAAATACCCGTTGCATTTGAGAACCCAAGCCCTAAGGTTTAGACCATCAAACCTAGGAAAATCAATCTTAGGTAGGGGGTTAATGATTTGAGTGTGCTGTTGTTCCATTACAACCCTGTCTCTAGCTGCTGTTGTTGTCCTTGAACTTGCCCCTTCATTAAACTGGTCTGGGTAGGGAGATCCAAGAATGGACACTTCTTCAGTTTGTGCTTTGCCCTTTCCCATATTGAGAAGATGTAACTGCATGGTAGCTAGGGTTTTGGTGAGGTGATCAAACATTTCAATGAACCCAGTTTTTAGTTCTTGCATCCCTGTTTTGATCTCATTAATTTGATTCTGTGTCTTGCTCCTTAGCTGCTCTTTTTATATTTTCAGCCTGGAAATTGATTTTGAATTCTTTGTGCATTTCTTGCAGCTCCTTCAGTCTGGTGCCTTCTGCCATGAACAAGGATCGATGGGCTCTAGATACCAAGTGTTATGATATTTGTAATTTGCTTAATTTTCGTATGAATTTGATGTAATTTGTGGTAAATTGCTGTTGTGGACGTAGAGAAGAAATGGAGGAAATAGAAAGACTAGGAAGGAAGGAAGAAGTTGGTAGGTAGATATAATGTAATTTTCAGCTTATCATTCCACAAATATCTTCCCCTATTTATAACCATAGGGAAGGACCATTAACATAAGATGCCCTAATGGAAATAATTAAAACAAGCTACATAAAATAAAAGCCCAATACCCAAATTATTATTACGGCCCATTAACTATTACTAAGCCCAGCATCGCAGCCCATTACCCGCTGGTCAGTATCCCGGTACCCAGACCCAGAGCCCGGTGACCCGGTCCGCCCGTTTTCATTGCCTTATCCTTTCCCTTACCTGACTTTCTCTCCTCAAAATTGAATTCAGCCCCTTTTCCATAAATCTGACCAACCCTACTCGCCATCTCTCCAATTCCACCTTTCCCGGCACTCTCCGACCTCGTAGCCATAACAAACTCATAACATTCTTACTCTCCACTCATTCACCAAACACCCCTGAATTTCTTTGTCAATATGCAGTCCAAATTCCACCACCGCCACCTTTTCTCTCTCCTCTCTTAATATTTATTTTTTAATTATTATTTTACAAGTAATGTACTACAAGTAAATGCTTTTTTCTTTTGTACTACAATATATCTATGTTATTTTAGAAATATCATCATACTCTTTTCCACTACAGTCTGAAATCTAGTACAAATCTTGGCAATTTTTGATGGATCGTGAAGAACTAGTTCTACAATTTTAAGCTCTTCAACGAACTCCAACCTTGCTTTGGCAAGATTTTTCTTGTCGTTGAAGTGTATTTTTTAGTGGTTTTTGAAATTAAAGGTTCTTTGACTCGATATTATCGGATTTCGATTCAATTGAAGGATTCAAAGTGTTTATAGCTTGAGAAACGAAAATAAAATGAAAACAAAGCAATTAAACTAGCTAAACTATTCTAGGAATTGAAATAGCATATTGGTCGGATGCCTCGGTCGATGCTTAAGTCCCCACTTAGGAAAACTATAAATACCTCAGCCCCAAGGTTGAGAAAGTTATGTCATTCTTTGTGCATTCCTTGCTTTGTTCACCAGAAACACTCTATACGCTTTCTGACTTAAGCATCGGGGAGGTTTCCACCGGAAAACCCCCGGTGGTCCTTTTCTGACGTGTTTGTGTGTGCAGGTCGGAAAAAGCGCAAGGTTCAGGCGTTGTCATATTTTTGGGTGAAACAATCGATCTCTTTTCAATCGCAAATTAAGTGTGCTGTCAAAATTAAGAATCGGAAAAGGTCTTTTCGAGTTGTAATGTAAGGCTCTTTGTACGGGTATGGAATATATAAGTCGTGTGTCTAACTCACGATCTAACGTGATCAATAACTCACCTAACTATTCTAATCACGAAGCAATTAGCTTCACCTCGTTCAAAAGAAAGACCTCACTAAACACTCATAACGTAGCCTTTATACTTAGACTATTTCTCAATTCATAACTCTAAAACCGACTTGTAGATCAAACCACTTAAACACAATTGAAGCTTATAATGTGCTTCTTATTACAACTCAACTCTTTGCCCTTTAAACATTAGGCTTCATAATAACATAAACAATAAAACTCAAGCCTTAATAAAGCACATAGGCAATGACTAACACAATTTGACTAGACTCACCATCCTTCTTTTTCTTTCTTTGTTTTTTCTTCTTCTTCTTTTTTGTCCCCCTTTTATTCTCATTTTTATGGGGTCTTTCTTCTTCTTTTTTTTTTTATATTGAAGGATGGTGATCTTTAATTACAAGAATTGATAAACTCCTAATAGAAATTCCAAAACACTAAATAACCAAAAAAAATAACGAACTCCTACCCCACGCTTTTAATGAGTTTGTAGGATTTGACTAAAAACACACATGGTTATAGGCATGGATAATTTATCTATGATTGGCTCATTCGGAACTTATAGTGGCTAAAATTTATGGATATGGCCGGAATAGGGTTTCTTTTTGTGTGCCTTAACGTCATTTTCAACGTCAACTACACACAGCGGTTTCAAAGAGATATTAAGACTGAAACTTATTCAAGCACATGCAATGATGATAATCACTCAGGCTACTCACAGGCTTTTTGAATGATAAAGTTTTGAATTGACGTTGCGTTTAAGGTTTTGCAAAATCAATTGCGTCCAAGTACCATTTTACAATATATAAATAATAATTTTGAAAAATTCTATGCACTTATACACGCTCAAAGACAAGAACCTCAAATCAAATATAGTTAACTTTGACAGGAAATCCATACAAACACAATTTAGTGCAGAAATAACAATTAATCATGTATAAGTATTTAATTATTACAGGCCAAATATTAAAAATTATACAATTAAGCAATAAGATTCACACTTGACCACCCCCCTCTCTAAAAATCCCGGCAATCTCCTGATTGCCACAAATGCATCCAAAAATCAAAAAGAGGAAGGAAAAGAAAACATCCCTGAAAATATAGAAGGCGAGCCTCTACGCATTGATTTGTTCAATTGGCCGTCGATCCAACGTACGTGATATGAAATGTCCTGAGAAAAACAAAACAAATAAAAGCAAATGAAAGAAACTAACAAATATATATATATATATATATATAATTAAACTTAAAGATACAAGAGACATCAGAACTCGCGGGAACCATCATCCTCGGGATCTTCATCGACGTCCATATCGGGTTGGGGCAACGCTACCTCAAATCGCTCCTCGAGTCTTGAAATTTGAGCTCGCATCTTTCTCAAGATCCTCCCGTTTTTCTCGTGGTTCGTGTCTATCTTGTCGTCGATTATTTGGAGCTTATCGATCATTTTCAACTGAAATGCTCAGTTATCTTCGAAAAATTGGCCCCAATCGGGACTCGGGCCCGAATTGGCACGTGGGGCCGGCTCCATTGTCGCGTTGCCACCCTCGTCGCTCGGTCGAGATGAGGATCCTCCATGAGTAGTGGATCGCACTCGGGGTGCAGGGGCTCGTGTCAAAGAAAGTGGAGATGTCCCGAGTGGTCGAAAACCATTTTCGGCCGGATCGAACCCGAAGTGACGGGCTAGGCCGGTAATGTACGGTGCGAAGGAGAGTAAGGGCGATTTTTTTCCCGGCGTACCCTTTGTAACATTGTAAAGTGCGCTCAAAATCAATGGGTAAAGCCGGGGTCGACGACCGTTAACAAGACATTGAAGAACAAATAGCTCGGGCTTGGTTGCGTACGTGGCCTCATTTTTACATAAGACGATGTGGGCTAGGAACTTGTAAGTGACGTAGAGGGCATCATCTTGAATTTCTAAGCACGGGAATTGCTTGCAATCGCCCGTGTTGCCCCCGGTTATCATCCCCCAAAATGAGGCTAAGTCGAAACCTTGGACGCCAATCAGGTGGTCCCCTTCGGTCGGGAAACCAAAAATATTACAAAAAATCTCCTCGTCCACATAGATTTCATTTCCACCTAGAATACAAGTAAACGTCTCGTCATTGCAAATCTTCAAGGTTGCGAAAAACTCGAGCATTAGCTCGCAAAAATTGGGAAGGTTCATCCGAGGAAATCGAGAAAGATCGGCATGATGCTCCGAGCCTTTTAACGCTTTCTCCTTGATATTGTCTACGTTAATAACTCGATGGGATGCGAATTCCCATCCTTGAATGTTTTCGAAAAACTTGTCTTCATTTTTGTCGTAAATCGGAAATGGCGCTCCGTATATCCCTGAAATATATTTACGTCTTCCCGCCCGAGACATTATCAATGAATATGAAGTTGAACGGGAATGAAAAATCTTGAAATTAAAATCCTTGGGTTCTTTGGGGAATTTCGTCGAACACTTGGCGTGCGTGTTCAACCAACTAAGAACTTGAAAACTTCTTGAACCAAAAGCTTCCCAAACACAACCAACAACAATAGTGATAATCCCAAGAAATTTTAAGTGAAGTACCTCGACAATCGTTGCTCAAAACTGGCCCATTTCCGAAAAATTGCTGCAAACCCACTTAGCCCGTTTGGAGATATTGGGTTGAGATATGGAGAGGGAAAGAAAAAGTTGGGAATGTAGTTTATGTGGGTTGAATTGGTGAGAGGAAATGTAGTTGTAGAACGTAGTTTGTGTTGGGAAAGTTGGGAAATTGCAAAAAGTTGAAGAAGAAACATTTGTGAAGAAATAAGTAAAAGGGTTAGAGAATTTGAGTTGGGGGTTGAGAGGAGAAGAAGAAGTGATAAAAGAAAGGGTTTGGACATGTTTAATAAGGCCAAACAGGTTTTTGGCCGCGGGTCATAAGAGTTCGGGTCGGGTGGCGGGTAAAATTCGAGTTTTTAACGCGTTCTGGGCCGGGTTTGGGTTCGCGTGAACGATGAGTCAATCGATGCGAGCCCAATCGACGCAACAGAGAGCTATTCTTTGGCAGTTGCGTCGATGCCGTGTCGACCGACGCGAGCAGGGCTCAGCGTCAACGTGGGCGGAATTGCTGCGTCGATTATTCCTTCGCTTGATTGATCAATTCTCCTCATTCGAGTTCTTCCATCTGTTCTAAAAAAGATAAAAACGAATATTGAACATGAAATAAACTTAAATAAAATACAAAAGGATACAGAAAGCTCGGGTTGCCTCCCGAGAAGCGCAACTTTTAACGTCGCTTGCTCGACGCTATGGTTCGTTTAGTTCCAAATGTTTGGTGGATCTCCAAACTCCACCGACTTGCGACCTCATATCGACAGCCCTTTGTCGTCATATCGTTTAATTCTGTGCTTGTGGACTTGAAAGGTTGACTTTTCGTTCTCATTGTACAAAGTGGCTACTCCATATTCATCCATCTCTTTTACCAAAAATGGTCCACTCCAAGCCGAATTGAGATTGGTTTTCGGATCAAACTTATGTTTATGATTATACAACACCAATTGACCAACCTCATACTGCAAGTTTTTAACCTTCTTGGTGTGAACCTCTTTCGATTTCTTCTTATTTGTCATCCAATTGCTATCGTATGCCTCGCCCTTGTTCCTTGCAATAACAAAATTTTTGTTGGGGTCGAGGTAACCAAACTTAGAATGAGTTTTTGGTGGCTTCAACTCCACCTTTGGCTCGATTTTAGGTGCTTCATTCCTCACATCCAGTTCATCTTTAAAATCTTTAAATTCTTCAATAATATCACTTATGTCGATTCCTAAAAACTTGATCAAATCCTCCCCACTCAATTGCTTCTCGTCGTCAAACTCATAAAACTCTTCACTTAAGTCAACTTCTAGTGTATCCCCCACCTTTCTTGGAAATCCGGCATCGTCCCCGTCGCTTAATTTGTCCAAAGTCGTGATTCCTTTTAGCTCGTGGACGCATGATGTAACGGGATCAAAGAACAAACAATCATCTTGCATGGCAGAGGTGTGAGTGTTATGAATATCTTTCTGAGAAAACGTCACTGATTCTCCCAAAATGGTCATCGTCATTCTTCCTTTGTGAACATCAATTAAAGTGTGGGTGGTAGACATAAACGGTCGCCCCAATAAAATGGTATGCTCCGTGCTCGTAATCGGCACTTCGCCAACATCCAAAATCACAAAATCAACTAGAACTACTAGCTCTCCAACTTGCACTAAAACATCCTCAACCATCCCCAAGGGTAGCCGAATTGAGCGATCGTCCAACTGTAGTCGCATGATCGTCGGCTTCAGTGGTCCAAGATCAAATTCTCGATAAAGTGAATAAGGCATTAGATTAACTCCTGCTCCAAGATCCAACATTCCTTTTGCTATTTGTCCATTAGCCAAGGAAATAATAATGCAGAAACTTCCAGGATCGCATTCCTTAGGTGGTAATGGCTTCTTAAAAACTGCGCTTACTTCCTTTGGTAGTTTTAAAGATTGATATGTCGCCAAGCGTCTCTCCCTTGAAGCAAGTTCTTTGAAAAACTTCACATAGGCGGGCATTGTTTTGATTACCTCTAAAAGTGGCAAGTTAATATTGACATTTTCCAATAGGTTATATAGTTCCATGAACCTTTTGTTCTCTTTAGCTGGACGCAAACAGCTTGGAAAAGGAATAACATCCTTGATCGGTGTCGTCAATTGCTTTGGCGGTGATGGTTTAAGTACATCGTCTTTGCCAAGGGCGTCATTCGGAATCGTCCCTTGAATGGATCCAGGGACATATCTATTAGCAGATTTATGCAGCTTATCTACTGGTTTAGAAACATCGTCCTTGCGAGGAGTTGGTGTTTTGTCCTCGACTTCGACTTCCTCATCTTGGTCAACTATTATGTTGTTGATCTCCTTTCCGCTGTGAAGTACATGAACTACCGACGCTTGTTCTGCCTGGCTTGGAACCCTTCTCACTCGAGAGTTGAGCTAGGTGGGTCGATAATTGTCCTATTGCTGCTTATAGTTTCCTCTGCCCAGCTGTATTCTCGAGAATAACCTTCTTCATGTCAGTGATTTCATTTCGAATGTCCGCGAGTCCATCTCGGGTTTTAATAATTTCGGCCACTTGACTCTGCTGCCAAACCAATAGCTGATCAGTTGATTGAACTGTAGTAGACACTTGCCCTTGCATATGGAAATTATTTTGAGGTGGTGGCAGTGGTGTTTGCGCATGTGGTGGTGGGTATAGCGGATCGGGTGGCATATAATTTGGGTTTCCTGGGCCCCACTTAAAAAGGGGAGAATCACGTTGCGCGTTGAATCTCTTAGCGGGTTGATGCCCTGAATGTTGCTGATATGAAAAATTCTGGACAACGTTAATATCTTCTTGCTGTTCACTGTTGAGCGGGCACACGTCCGCTAAATGTTCGGGGGATCTGCATTGGTGACACTTCGAAACAATCTTCTTTTAAGAGGCTTTGCTCGCTCGCTCGGCCTTCCAAGCTTCTAATTTCTCGTCAAATATTTCCTCACACTTCGCCTTGACCAATTTGCCGTCATCTAAATCAGGATCAGGGATGGATACCTCATTAACTTTTAATTTACGAGGCCGAGAGTTGGTTTGTCTAGACTTTTTGCTTTGATTCTCCAACACTCGTCTTGCCTCGGGGGCCGTTAAATCTCCAAAGTCTCCTCCTGCAGCTATTTCAACTTCCCTTTTTCCATGGTCCAACAATCCATCAAAGAAAAATTGGTTAGTCATCTTCGGAGAGTAGTTGTGGTGGGGGAAAGCTTGAAAAAGTGTCTTGTAACGCTCCCATGTTTCATGAAATAGGTCTCCCTCCAACTGTTTAAAGGTAGCAATTTACCTCTGAAGATGCCCCGTTGTTTGTGCTGAATAATATTGATTTAAGAACTTCTCGCTTATAATCTCCCAGTCAGTCAATGAACCAGGTTCTAGGGATAGTAGCCATGACTTTGCCTTGTCCTTCTACTACAAAAAAATCCGGCGATACTGACGGCCAAATCCATCAGGATCCCGTCAGTATATCAAATACTAACGGCCTCCTGACGGATAATTGCCGGCAGTATTTTTGCGGTCAGGATTGTAGTATCCTGACGGAAAATGAAACCCATTAAAATTGAAAAAAAAAAAATTACCTAGAGGCAGGCGACGGGCGGCAGCTTGGGCTGGCCGCTGCGGCGGTGGTGGTGGCAGGCGGGCTGGGCTGGCTCGGCTGCGGCGGTGGAGGCAGGCGCGCCGCGGTGGCGAGTTGGGCTGGGCTGGTGGCAGCGGAGGTGGGCTTGGCGGCAGCGGCGCGGCGGCGGGCTAGGCTTGGCTGCGGCGTTCGCGTCGGTGGAGGCAGGCGGTGGTGGTGGCAGGCGGGCTGGGCTTCGGAATAGAACGGCGGCGGCGCGGAGCGAGCGCGGCGAGCGGAACGGCGGCGGTGGGATGCGGCGAGGGAGAGAAGGAGAAAAAGAGAGAGAAAGAAAGAGAGAAAGTGAGGTGGGGAGGAGGAGGCCCGTTTTTTAGGTCATAGTCCTGACGGCCATGCTCGTCAGGATTACACTTAAACGCTGATGGTCTTACCCATCAGCATATATTGTTTTTATTTTTTTTAATTAAAATTTCGCGCTGATGGCCATGGCCGTCAGCATATTTTTTTTGTTTTTTTTTTTAAATAGAAAATTCATCCTGACGGGTCTGCCCGTCAGGATAGTTACACGGGTTAGATTCCCGCCTCATCCCTGAGGTCCATGCTGACGGGGCTTTATACTGGCGGCCACGACCGCCGACCGCTAGGAAAATCCGCCAGCATTCCTGTCTGCATTCCCTGGCGGCTTTTTTGGCCGCCAGGAAATCCGCCAGTAATGCCGGATTTTTTTGTAGTGTTCATGCTATACGGGAAAACAAATCATTCGCACTTCCTCTTGGTTAAGGCCATGAACCACAAATCTGCCAACTTCATCAATAAAATAGTTCAAAAACGCCAAAGGGTCTTCATGGGCACCTTCGTGGAAAGTCGGGAGTAAATTAAGTTGATGTGGTTTAATCTACACTTCCCTTGCGGTTGGTCCAAGAACAATAGCGGACCTAAAAGGTACAACCTTCGGACGCAGCCAAATCGCGCTGTCTTGGTGCTCTATCTCCCCTTGGTTCTCTAACTCGGTCATTAGCTCTTTCGTAGCGGTTGTCATATGCGTTTCTTTCATAATCATTTTTGCGCTCGTATCTCCTTTCAAAATGGTCTTGTTCGTAGCCATGGTTTTGATTTGCCAACCAATCATCTACCCGTCTATGATTGTTGGCATACTCGTTATGCTGATGAAAATCGTCATTCCTTAATGCCAAGTTCTCGATGTTGTGTTGACGATGACATTGTTGTTCCTCTCTTCATTTTGTCTTATATTCGCCATGTTGGGTGGATGATCGACTACGTTGTTAAGTTGGCGATTTAGTTCTTCGTTATGTTGTTGGTTAACTCCTTCGTTTCTCCCCTCGTCTTGTCTCATGTTCTCCACGGATTTGGCCGTCAGTATCGCCGGATTTTTTTGTAGTGATCTCCGCGAAGAAGTTTTGAACCTTCGCGAGCAAGTGAACCGTCTGTTCAAATCAAATGAAGCTCTTGTTGGCCAGTGCGAGAGCCCGAGGACTCACCGTGCCGACCTCTTACTATCTGAGGTTTCTGTGAGGTGGACCATGAGTTAATGGAAATTGAAGAATGCTCGATGTCGCTCTAATTGATGAACTATTTCCTATTTTCTAGTTTCTGTATTTTGGCTTCGAGTCTTAGGCTCTGGAGGCTTTTTGTCTATGTAATAATTAGTTTGACCCCTGAGGTTTGGTTTTTAATAAGATTACATTTTGCCTCGTGGCTTCTTGTGTTTTGACCACTTTTGGCTCGGTTTATATACTTTTAATATGTGGGTGTCGCCCACCATCGTTGTTCTGTGGCATCCGACACTTAATGGTAATTTCGAGCATCCCGCTCTGGGATTTGGCCGTCAGTATCGCCGGATTTTTTTGTAGTGATCTCCGCGAAGAAGTTTTGAACCTTCGCGAGCAAGTGAACCGTCTGTTCAAATCAAATGAAGCTCTTGTTGGCCAGTGCGAGAGCCCGAGGACTCACCGTGCCGACCTCTTACTATCTGAGGTTTCTGTGAGGTGGACCATGAGTTAATGGAAATTGAAGAATGCTCGATGTCGCTCTAATTGATGAACTATTTCCTATTTTCTAGTTTCTGTATTTTGGCTTCGAGTCTTAGGCTCTGGAGGCTTTTTGTCTATGTAATAATTAGTTTGACCCCTGAGGTTTGGTTTTTAATAAGATTACATTTTGCCTCGTGGCTTCTTGTGTTTTGACCACTTTTGGCTCGGTTTATATACTTTTAATATGTGGGTGTCGCCCACCATCGTTGTTCTGTGGCATCCGACACTTAATGGTAATTTCGAGCATCCCGCTCTG
>BMAC01000049.1:370671-385036 GCA_014905375.1 Phtheirospermum japonicum | reverse complement strand
GTCAAGTGGTCCTATGATTTAAAACTGAGGTTTGAAATGAACTAAGCTGGAGCCAAGCAAATTGGCAGCCCAATTAAATACTTGGTCCAGCCCGGCCCAATTTCCCCCATTAGTCCGACCTTTTGTTAGCTCATTCGTATTATTATTTAATAGGATAATCTTATAATTATATTTACGGATGAAGTATTTGAAAAAAGTATACATATTTTTTCTTAYGGTATAATTTGCAATTACCCATATTTTATAAGAAAATGAAAATTGATTAAAGTAAATAAAAACACATCAAAGATGATATATTCCTCATAATACTGGTTACTACCTCCATMTGTTCCCCTTTAAATGTCGTTTTAAGCATAAATTTTATTTCAAATTAACTTTTTATTTTAGTAAATTCTTTTCCAATTTTATCCACATTTATTCAAAGAATCAAAAGTTAATAAGATACTTATGGGTAAGAGTGCAGAAAGATTAATTAAAAATATTATTAATTAATTAGGGGTGTATTAGTTAAATTTTTACATTTCTTAATTTTTTACCCTTAATAATATAATTCCTTTTTTTCTTCCTTATTTAAAAAAAATAAATCTATCCCTGCATATTGAAGTAAGTAGGAACAAAAAACATCTCCCCCCACAACAATAAATGGCAAAATAATAGTAACATAATATTCATTAAAAAAAAAAGGAAATTAATGAAATAAAACAAAACTCTGACCAGGGCAAAGCAGGATCTTGAAAGTAATCGGCGCAAACATGAGGCACACAACTCTCGTCTGCATCATTCATCCATACCGGAAACTCCATCACTTCGTCAAACAGAGTGGTCACACCAAGATCCTCTGTCACCACTTCCTGATCGGGCCCGACTCCCATCGACTCAAAGAACTCGGCCCGCTTAGCTGAAATCCCGAAATCCATATCATCACCCCACCGCCTCCACAGGTTAAAAGAAAATAAGAAAAGTCGAAACGGAAAAATAGATTTACAAATAGACTAACACTGAAACTTGGGTCTGTTTAAACCCCATAATTAAAGCACTTGGGCGTGACTATAAATGAAGTGACATCAACAAACGTCAAAGTTTGCTAGTATGAAAACTGACATTGATCATCTAATAATTAAGTACATCAAAAGCAAAAGTGCATTTGGTTAACAGTATTTTCAACTAGAAAACTAGTCATTTCGACTAATTCACACAATCAAAGTATTTTAAAAAATTACTTTATCTACTTTGACCATACATAGATAAGTTTTATTTCCATATTCACACAGACAATATTCTAATTATTGAATGAATGAAAAAACTCGAATAAGCCCAAGACCTCAAACAACACAACAAAACTTTCAAAATGGAAAATAAAAGCATTCAAACGAGAACTCACCTCACGAAACCATTATTATCTATATCCGCCGCAAGAAACTGAGCAACCGTCATATCTTGCCCAAGCACCCATTTTTCCATCATCCTGTGACGCTTATCGACCCTCGCCTTAGCCAAGTATAGAAACGCCCTAGCAACAGCAAGCGTCGAAACCAGCAACCAAATCGACGCAAACACTCGGCCGGGCAAAGACGTGAATGCCCTGTCACCATACCCAATCATCGTAACCGACATAACCGACAGATAAAACGAGTCGACCCAATAAAGACTCTTGATGAAATGCATCACCATCGCCCCAACCCCGATAAAAAGCCCCACAACGCCCAAAGCCAACGCCACTTTGATTTCATCATATGAAGCTGCCTTTCCAAGTCTAACCGTTAGGTCAACCAAAGAAACATCAGGAGTCGGAACACGGAAAGCCATTCCAGTAAKCTTTCCATTCAATGCAGGAAGTACTTTTCCAACAGCCTGTAAAAATCAAGTGTTTCATTACTTCACTCCCACCGACTCTCATCTTATCTCGTACAAATAAATCCGTTTATGGGGTAGGGGGCAAATAATTCTCTCAAACTTACTTCCATAAATGTTGGACCCGACAAGCGTAGCAACGTAGCACAGCCGTAATGGGAACACGCTTTCGGGCTTTACGGCCCGATCGACATCCACATCAATTGGTTCGCCCTCTTGCTGCACCATTAACAAATCGGGCCCCACAACCACCAGAATGATGTTAATTGAACCATCATCGTCTTTTATTTGTTGTTGTTGGTTGGCCACGTAATTGAAGGCATCATGAGCTACGGATTGAACCTCGTCCGCGGACAACCGATAATCTCCCTGCCTGTCATGAACTAAACCATCGCACCCATGGCCTATCATCGGAGAAGACCTCTGCGAACCTCTGACCCCATCATCTTCATCTTCTCCTCGTCATCGTCAGCCCTAGTTTTGAGTTTGAAATTAGCCCCAATCTCGAATAGATAAAGATACTTTTGCCGGCACATACAAAATATACAAAGCTTAATTAATTGTAATTAAAGATACTTACTGTGGAGGTACTAAGTCGTAGACGGCGGCAGACGTGGCGAGGCGGGCGGCAGAGCGGAGCATCTGGAGGAGGCGGTCGACTCTCGTGCCGACCTCGGCGCACTCAGATCTAAAGATTTTTGCTTCAGGGCACGAATACAAGTAGAAATGGGATTTTCGATTAATTTATTTTCCCCATTTTCCAGTGAAGCCTGAGAAAATAGGGATCTGGGGCTGTAATTTGTGGGAGCTTGGGAGGGATGAGATAATGGTGTGAATTGGGTTCAACTCAGAACGAGGCTGGGAAGAGAGAGAAGGAAATATTATTTTTTTGATTTAATAATTGTTTTTTTATTTAATATTTTTTTAGTTTAATATTTAATCCAGATCGTCAGATCAGATAAGGATCAACGGTCCAAGATTTTTGCTTGATAAGGACAAGGATCGGTGACATGGCTGCTTACTATTCTACAGCGGTTCCTTAGAAACCGCCGTTAAATGTCATCTCATTCACGGCGATTTTAATAGAAACCGACGTTAAATCTACAGCAATAATTAACGTATAAACTAATTGACATCGGTTTTTAAGGAACCACCGTGAATACTTGTTAATTCACGGCGCTTTCTTAAAAATCGCCGTTAATTTAGTTTAATTTTAACATCGGTATTCATAAAACCGCCGTAAAAATGGGACGATTCTACAACGGTTTTTTTAAAAACCGCCGTTAAATGACCGATTTAACGGCGGTTTTATGGAAAACCGCCGTAAAAAAGTATTTAACGGCGGTTTTTCCAGAACCGCCGTTAATAAACTGCCTTCGTATACAATTTCTGCAGTAGTGCCTCCCTTAATGTGTCTAACTACTCTAAGTCAGAGCTACCCCAAACTGGGTTTGGCGTACATATATTGCCCTATCAGAAGTTGATAATATACTTTTGTTTGGAAACGAACTATAAATTCGTTTAAATAGAATTCTTAGGTTATTTAAAACTAAAATAGGAAGTCGTATTATGGCGACGAGCTTGGGACTAGAATTTATATTTTTAATGCATGATGAAAATAAATAAATAAATAAATAAATAAAAATGTATTGGATGTATGGATGTTACAACCTACCCCCCCTTAGAAAAATTTTGTCTTCAAAATTCCGCACTCACCCGAAATGCCGAAATTTGGGTACTTCACTTTGAACTCTTCCTCCTGTTCCCAAGTGGCCTCGTTCATCCCATGACGTCTCCATTGCACCTTGATCAATGCTATCTCCTTGTTCCTTAATCGGTGTATCTTACGATCCAAAATCGCTTTCGGAGCCTCTTCATAAGTTAAATCCTTATTAACCTCCAACTCTTCGTAGCTCACGATATGGTATCGACACATGGAAGACGTTGTGAATGCTCGATAAACTGGGTGGTAGCGCAAGCTCATAAGCCAATTCTACGATTTTCCTGAGAACCTCAAACGGTCCTATGTACCTTGGCTTCAACTTCCCTCTTTGACCAAACCTCACTACACCTCGGACTGGTGCTACTTTCAGAAACACCTTATCGCCTACCTCGAAATGCAGATCTTTTCTTCGACGGTCCGCATAAGACTTTTGTCGATCCTGCGCAATCCTAATTCGATCTCGAATCATGGTAATGTGTTTAACCGTCTCTTGTACCAGTTCGGGGCCCAAAATTTTTATCTCTCCTACTTCGTCCCAATACAAAGGTGATCTACACTTTCTTCCGTACAAAGCCTCGTATGGAGCCATACCAATGGTGGATTGGTAACTGTTGTTGTATGCAAATTCTACCAATGATAATAAACCTTCTCATTGACTTCCCAAGTCAAGTATGCAAGTTCTTAGCATATCCTCCATGACCTAGTTAGTCCTTTCAGTTTGACCGTCTGTTTGTGGGTGATAAGCCGTACTAAACTTCAATTTAGTGCCCAAAGCACTTTGCAAGCTCTTCCAAGTGAACCTCGTGTCTCTGTCCGACACAATCGAGACTGGTACTGCGTGCAACTTAACAATTTCCCGAATATAGACTTGGGCATATTATTCCATGTTGAAGGTCATCTTGACCGGTAAAAAGTGAGCCAACTTGGTTAGACGATCTACTATCACCCAAACTGCCTTGATACCTCTCGTCGATGGTGGTAAACCTACCACGAAATCCATCGAGATATGCTCTCACTTCCATTTCGGAATCTCTAGTGGTTTTAGCAAACCTGACGGTCGTTGGTGTTCAGCTTTGACTCGCTGACAAACTAGACACTTTCCCACAAAAGTGGCAATGTCTCTCTTCATGCTCCTCCACCAAAACACTATCCTCAAGTCCTTATACATCTTGGTACCACCAGGGTGTGCAGTGTAAGGAGTGCAATGGGATTCTTCCAGAATTTCTTTCCTTAAACTCTCGTCCTTTGGAACACAAATTCTTTCTCCGTAAAACAACACTCCATCGTCTGCTGAAGCAAAACCTTTGATGGTTCCTTTCCGCACTTTCTCCTTCATCTTGCTTATGAAACCATCATGGGTTTGAATTTCCTTGATCCTTTCTTTCAAAGTTGGTTGCACCACTAAGGATGCTAAGATCCCCTTCGTGTTCTTTGGAGGTATCACCATTTCGATCTTCATCTTGGCGAACTCCTCAACCAGCTTTTCTTGTTCAGAAAGTAAACTCACCAGTCCTCCTTTACGACTCAAAGCATCAGCTACCACATTCGCCTTCCCTGTATGGTAGCTAATGGTACGGTCATAGTCCTTAACCAATTCCAACCATCTTCTTTGACGCATATTCAACTCCTTCTGAGTGAACAAATACTTCAAGCTCTTATTGTCGGTGAAAATCTCACACTTGCCTCCATACAAGTAGTGTCTCCAAATCTTCAAAGCATGAAATATGGCCGCGAGTTCCAAATCATGCGTAGGGTAGTTCGTCTCATGGGCTTTGAGTTGTCGTGATGCATAAGCCACTACTTTACCATGTTGCATCAAGACACAACCCAAACCATGTTTCGACGCATCGCTATAAATAACGAAGTCCTTCGTTGGGTCGGGAATTGTCAAGACGGGTGCGGAAGTGAGCCTTTTCTTCAACTCTTGAAAACTCTCCTCGCACTTCGTGCTCCAAACAAACTTTTCCCCTTTCCTTGTAAGTCGAGTCATCGGCACAACTATCTTAGAGAATCCTTTGATAAATCTTCGATAGTAGCCCGCTAGACCCAAAAAACTGCGAACTTCACTCGCATTTGTGGGGGTGGCCCATCCATCTATAACTTCAACCTTAGATAGATCAACTCCTATCCCTTGAGCAGTGACGATGTGAGCAAGAAACACTACTCGGTCCATCCAAAACTCACACTTACTGATTTTCGCATACAACTTCTCCTTGCAAAGTGTTCCCAACACTGTTCGTAAGTGTTCTTCGTGCTCTTCTTGACTCTTTGAAAAGATCAAGATATCGTCGATAAAGACTATGACGAACTTATCCAAGTAGTGGTGGAAAACCCTATTCATCAAGTCCATGAACACTATTGGAGCATTTCTTAGCCCGAAAGGCATCACAACGAACTCGTAGTGTCCATATCTCATTCTAAAAGCAGTCTTCGGAATGTCACTCTCTTTGATCTTCAACTGATGATACCCCGACCTTAAATCAATCTTAGAGAAGACACTTTCTCCTTTCAATTGATTGAATAAGTCTTCAATACGAGGTAACGGGTACTTGTTCTTTATTGTGAGTCGATTAAGTTCTCTATAATCGATACACATTCTCATTGACCCATCTTTCTTCTTAACAAAGAGGGCCGGTACTCCCCACGGTGAAACACTCGGTCGGACAAAACCTAAATCCAACAACTCTTGGATTTGTGCCTTTAGTTCTTGAAGTTCCTTCGGCGCCATCCTGTATGGTGCCTTTGAGATAGGTGCTGCCCCTGGTGTCAAATTAGTTGTGAACTCGACTTGACGACTGGGCGGTAATCCTGGTAACTCTTCCGGAAAGACATCCTTAAAATCTCGGACGATGGGCACTTCGTGTGGTGTCACCTCGACCGCTGGATTGCTCACTAAATTCACCAGGAAACCTTGGCATCTCTCCTTCTTCAACAGCTTCATGGCCTTCATTGCCGTTATCACTTGTGGCACCATCTTGGTCTTGGCTCCAAAGAACTTGATCTCTCCACCTTCAGGGAGTTTGAAAGTTATTTCTCTTTCGTGACATTGTATCTTCACTTGATATTTCGTGAGCTAGTTCATTCCTAATATCAAGTCGAAATCTCTCATTTCGATCACATACAAGTCAGCCTCGAGATTCTTTCCTCCTACATCGATCTTCACTCCCTTATCCATCAAGTTCGTGACCATTACGTCTCCAGATGGTAAACCAACTTCTAAGGGTTCCTCTACTCTAGTGCTCTTAACTTCAGTTAAATCATGAAATTTCTTTGACACAAAAGAGTGCGAAGCACCCGTATCAAAATGCACAAAAGTAGGAATTCCTGAGATGGTTAACATACCTGTTATAACTCCAAGATTCTCTTCACCCTCATTGCGTGCCATGGCATACATTCAAGCATTTCGTCCATTAGTTGGTCCTGGCTTTGGCCCTCCACCGCCTTGCTGCCTTTGACCAAACACAGGGCAGAAAGGCCCTGCATGCCCACTCTGATGGCAACGGTAGCATTTTCCTTGTCCTAGCAAACACACTCCACGGTAACACCTGTAACACGCCACTTCGTACTCCCCCTTCTTCTTCCCCTTAGAAACCTCTTCGCGGTTTTCTTTGGGAATTTCTTCCTCGGAATCGTCCCCGTCCTCTTCCGTAGGTTCATCTCTCTCAATATCACCCTCTTCGGGATCCTCCTCCTCTTCTTCTTCTTCGACAACCGCAGGGGCTTCCTCCTTTGGCCCTTCAACTACTTCCTTTGTGGGTTTCGTCTCCTTAGGCACCTCCTCCAATAGAAAAGCATTCAGCCACTCACCCACCAAGTGGTAGATGAACCTCTCATAATCAACTACGATATGAGGACCGGGCATCTGAATCCTCGCAAGTCTAGCACGTAAATAGTCCCCTCGGAGTTTCCATTGTATCGGTAGTCGCTCCACCGTGTGCTGAGCTGCCTCGAGGCCAGTAGTGGCACTCCCATCCGCTTTGGCCAAGAGCCACAAACAATGTTTGGTCAACAAAATGACCCCATTGTGTCTACCTCTAAAAAGTTGTAACTAATGAAAGCCTCCTTTCCTTGTAGAGCAATCATACCAAAAAGTATAAACAACCTTTCCCAATACAACACATTCACATCAAAAGCATCATCAACCATTCCCAAGACAATGCAATCATATCCATAGTATAAAYATCCATACAATGCAATCATRGTATAACATGGAATGTAAATTAATGATTAAACAATTGTAATGAATTTTTGTACCTTGAGGATATCGACGAATGTTCGACGAGGAGGAATGAAAACTATTTAAATAATTTAAATATTTATTTTATAAACTTTTGATTTTTACAAACGAAACGAGTCTACAGAACCAATCAAAACCTTGGCTCTGATACCACCTTTGTAATGCCCCGATTTCACTTTAGTCGAAAAAGTTTTATATTTTTAAATAATTAAATGAAAAAATCTTGGCGTCACAATAAATGTCTAATTTTCATGATTTTAACATAAAAGATTCACATATTTCAAAACGTTCAAGAAATACGCTGCGGAAATAATCATAATGTAAATAAACAAGTTTTCAACAGTGGATAAAACGTAAAACAAGATTAAAACATAAAATCAAACATCAACAGTTTTCATTCCCTTCCTCGTTTCCCTTTCATTCGATATCTTCATTTGTACATGAAAAACACGTCGTTGATTTGGGATGAGCTCAACGTAATCAATAGTTACACTGACATATTTCAACTAAATCATAGAACTCAAAAATAGCACATTGAACCATATAATTCATAGAATAGCATGTTGAAAATACATAGACATTGACTGCAGCTAGAAACGCGATAACAACTTGTACGGATACCGGTTCTAATTCATAGTTTTAGAAGAATGTCGACTTTGACTGCGCAGTTAGAAACGCGATGACAACTTTTACGGCCACCGGTTCTAATTCATGATTGGTTTTAGAAATTACCTTGACTCCAGTTAAAACACGATAACAACTTATAACAATTCATGATAGCATTTTCGCACTACAGTCTGACTTGATTTCAGCACTGGCTTCACAACCATTAACTGGAAAAATTTTCCTCTCCTGAGCCCCTGTGCTAACGCGTTGACCAGGATCTCTTCTGATGCTGATGGTACCTCTAGCTTCACATTTCTGAATCGGTTGATGTATGCACGTAGGCTTTTGTTTTCCTTTTGCATGAGGCTGAATAGTTCTAATGACATCTTCTGGTACTTCCTGCAACTAGTAAATTAGTGCAGGAATGCCGAGCTAAACTCATCGAAATTGCTAATAGAGCGCGGCGGCAATTGGCTGAACAAGAGCTGAGCTGATTTTGTAAAGGTCGTTGGAAAGACTCGGCACATGACTGCATCAGAGAACTTGTGCAAAGTCGCCGTGATCTCAAATCGGCTCAGGTGATCCCACGGGTCTGTTATCCCATTATATTCAAAGCCCATAGATCTTTAAGAGGCCGGCACATCGTCACGCATAACCGCATCCATAAACGTCGTACCCCTTTATGTCGGCACTGGGCCTGTGCTCGCTATCTTCCTTTTGAATTCCCTCACCTCCTTCTGCAAATTCTGCATTTGTTTAGTGAGATACGGGTTGGTTTGGCTCAAATTTTCGCTTGGAGAAGCGGAGAAATTCTCTTCCTCGTTCTGAAGAGGAGTCCGGACCGTGCGCTGGGCGCGCAGTAGCTCTGTCTCCGGCGGTGGGACTGTTTGGGACGGGGGCATTTTTGGATAGGGGCGTTGAGAATTCTGCGTACTTCCTTTCGATAGCCACCTCCACAGCCTTACCGATGAGATCGGATAATTGCCTAAGAAAGTCATCGTTCACCGGTCCACCATCAGACTGTGCAGATCCCCCAGAGGGATGCGTGACGCTTGTCCCGGTTGTTGCTGATGGTCTTGCCTCTGCTGGCTCTGTCGCCGATGGTCCCGTAGGTTTTGGCATACCCCACGGTGCGGCAGAACTAGGTGTACCACCCAACTCCGCCACCAGATTTTGTCAGAGCCCCGCCGAATCCATGTGTTATTCTCACGTCTTAGCTTTGAATTTCTCCCACAGACGGCACCAATTGTTTCACCCAAAAATATTATAACGCATGAGATCAACACTTCGCCTTATGTAAACCTGACCTGCACCCAAAAATACGTCAGAAAAGGACCACCGGAGGTTTTCTGGTGGAAACCCCTCCGATGCTTAAGTCAGATAAGCGTATGGAGTATTTCGGTGCACAAGGAAAAGAATACACAAGAATGTCATACCTCTCTCAGCTTTGAGGCTAAGGTATTTATAGTTTTCCCAGTGGGGACCCCATCCAGGATCTCAGAAACAAAGGCCGCGAATCTCGGGCCGTTGCGCAACCAATCGTGACAAGTGGTCCCACTTGTCCCCTTGGGGGAGAGCAGAGCACCTGGTCTGCCCTAAACCTGCTCTTCTTACGATTATCTCATAGAGAATATGTACCAGACCAGGCTTATCCTGGGCTGGGGTAATTCCCTTCAATATACCTCCCTGGCCTTCTCTGGGAGAGTATGTTCAGGTCTTCTCAAGGAGAGGGCTGGTCAAGTCTCCTGGTCCTTTCCCTAGCGATCCCGGATCAGGTCTACCCCAATCCAGGTCTGGATATTCAGGCCACATCAAGCATCTCCAATGAAACAATGTTGAAAGTAAAAAAATTGACACATGGAATAAAAATTATTATGTGGCACATTAAAATAATTATGTGGCACATTAAATGCTTGAAATTGTCAAGAGCAATGTTAAATTTTAGACATTATTCTTGACAATATCTACAATTAATTATAAAGATATTATCCAATCATGTTATTTCTCTATCTTTATTTTTTTTCTAAAAATAAATAAACTAAATTATCACATATATAACATTAACATTGATGCATTGGAGAACTTTTTTTTTATTTATAAAATGTCAATGTTATTTGCCACATATGATCAATTAACACTATTGCATTGGAGATGCTCTAATAAAGTTACAAATTATATTGTCGAGTATCATTATAATTACAAGATAAGCGACAAAAACAAAAACAAAGGAATTAAATATGAAAAATTGTTCTTCTTGCATCTTTTCTGCAAAATCATCAATTGAATTTTAAAACATATATTATTATGAAAAAAAGACAATGATACCTTAGGTAGGATAGTTCAAATCATCTTTCAGTAGGTAGCATAACTCAATTCGTATAACTTGACATGAAATCTCTCTAAGTTTCTCGTGCATCTTCCGTCCCATCGTATTTGTCAGGATTGGCTGTCTTGAGCCCAATTGATACTCTTTCTAGTAGGATAATAATGGGGAAGGGTCTTTGTCATTGTGATGCCACGTCAAAAGGCAAGTAATTATCTACGTGAGTACATAATGTGACCAAAAAGATTGATTCACAAATAAAAGAGAATACTGACCTAAAATTTGTGCTTGTCGATCTGATCGACCTCCAAATAACTCCTGACGACATGATCAACCTAAAAAACAAAACCAAAGCCGGACAACCCCTGCGTAGGCCCTCTGATGCTTAAGTCAGTTCCTTTTTTAGTAATGAATAAACGAGAGCTCAAAGTAGGATAAAATCAATTTAGAATAAAAGTGAGGCATGTATCCTCTTCATATAGACAAGTGACGTGTTCCTAATTTAGGGTTCCCGTCTCCTATTCACACAACAATACCATAAATAACCACCGACTTCGAATTAGGATTCCTCCTATATGCTAAGTTATCGTAGATTTTAGAACTCCTGTATTTTTTTAAGTTACCATTATGGCTATGGGCCAATAATCTTACCATGCCCTTAGCTCACTGGGGCTCGATACCATAGTACATATCAACCCACCAGGGCCCAAGATCCAGTTAACCACACTGTCCAACTTTAAATACCCAGCTGCTACAATACCATTTACCTCATTAATGCACTCCCATATAAGAGCTTGTCACTCCTATGTAAGAGCTTGCCACTCCTATGCAAAGCTCGCCTTTCTATAGAAGAGCTCACCCCTCCTAAAGGAGAGGCCGCCTTACAGACCTAAAAACCCACATACATATCGACCTGAATATTGGATGTCATATCAGGTAGCCCCCCATATTTTACTTGATTGAGGTAAGAAATCATGTAGAATGTAATCATAAGTATTTCAAAGTTCAATCCCATGCGCTCCTTGGTAAAAACGCAAACCATCAAAAATCACCTCAGACTTCAGAACATTAAATTCATACTGCCATTGTGTCGGACAAGTGTCGCCTACCCATTTCCTCATAATATAATATTCTTTGTGGGCCATAAAATGAAAGGCCACAATTAACCCTACTCTGCCTTCGCGTCGTCTAAAATCCAACCGTCTTTTCACCTTAGCGCCACTCTCAACATAAATGTCCTTTCATATTTTTTCCTTTGTATATCAAAAACCAAAAAAAAAAAAAATATTTCTCCATTTATGACTGCAAAAACCTCCAAAATACTTCAGTAAGAACACTCGTTCATCTTTGATTCAGAAACTCAGCTCGACAAATCCACCATTCTGCGATACCATGGGTATGTCCCCTTAATTCCATTAATTTAATTTACTGCTCTGCATTAATTTCTTCATTTTAATTTCAAATTTATGCATTCTGAACATATCTTTTTCCTTCCCCTTACCCATTTTTTCCGTTTTGTTGTTGCTGATGTGTGCTAATTTAGCATCCTCTGATTCTGATTCCAGAACCCCAATTCCCCCATGGATCTAACTCCGACTCATGATATCTCTTCTAAAACTGAATCCGTAGAAATTCCCTTGAACAAAAAAAAAAGTAGGAAAAGTACTAACCAACCTAGAACCGGTCTATTAGAAGAACTGACGGGAAGCCCCATATGGGCTGAGCTAGAAGCATAAAATAGGGTTCTAACTGTGAAATCCCCAAAGCCATTCCTATATCTCAGTCACGAGCACCTCCTCCAACTGACCTAAAATTTTTCCTCACTAACCCAGTAACCATTATTCCCCCATCTGCCCATGCTGACTTGCCCGTTCTTTCCCGCAGTACTTGGGTCACTATTGAAAACCCCTGGGTCCTTCCTGACCGCAATTTGCTTCTAGCTTTCATTAAGAGCCTCCAACTCCCGGACACCTTACAGTTCATCCAACATGAGGCCGAAAAAAATGATCTAAACAACCCCCCTTTGAATCACATTACAATATTTGAAGACCATGTTAAGGCAGGAATTAGATTTCCTATGCAACCTTTCATGGTCGCTGTGCCCGAAAAATATGGAGTCCCCCTACTCTAAATGGCCCCTAATTCCACTAGATTTATCATTGGATATATAATACTATGTACATTTTACTATATAGAGCCAGACACCGATTCCTTTTTCTTTTGTTATGCAATAAAAACCAGAAGGGTACCTTTTACTTTTCTTCTCACCAAAAGGCGCATTTTCTTGTTCGCCCTTCCTAGTCCATGAATGGAGATCAAAATTCTTCTTTCTATACTCGCGATAACATTAGACCTTCCCTTCAGAATGGCAGGAGGTAACCCCTCCTCAAGGACCAATGGTCACAAAGAAGAAAAAACCCTCTCTTCACAATAAGTACACAAATTTAATTGATAAATGGAATAAATTTCAATGTGACATGGTAAAAGTTACCGAGTCCGAGAGGGTTTACTCTTTTGTTGGCCTCAGTTAGCGGACTCTGAAGATGACTGAGTCTGAATTTTGTAGGTTTGACATACCTTAGATTTCTCACTTTTTAAGCTATATTAAAATGAATAATAACCATTTTTCTTCTTGCAGAACGATTTATGCTCGCCTGTTGTTCGTTGAGCTTGGAAGGAACGATGGTGACCTAACTGGATTAAACTATTACTGTCACCTCCTTAGCCCCAACAATAAATATAGAGGAGGAGGTAGAGCTTTCACTTAGATTAAGAGACATACCTGTTTAGGTCGCTGACTCTAATGACCAACTACCTCTGCACACTTCAGTGGGCAAGGGTAAGAAGAAGAAAGCTGCACACGGCTAATTTAAAGCTCGATCCGCATCTCCTCACCCAAACCACTGCCTCACACAAGGAGAATTGAGTTTGAGCTCACTGATTTTGAACAACGATCTCCTAAATTGTAGTGATGCTGACTAGTTCCTGCGGTTCCTTCAGAGCCAAGTGCTGACCCCAGATAAAAAGCATCTGGAAACCCTCAACATAGTTGATCAAGTGGCCCAGGTGTCACTGCATTTTCCTCAGGTAACTATCCTTCGAGACCTCATCACGTTAACCATATACTTCAACATACTCTTAATTTGTAACTTGTTCCTATTATTTTTTAATAACACAGCTGCAACCCCTTATGGCTTCGCTATCAAGTCACCTACTAGCTGTCACCTCTGAGGAGGAATCCATAGATAAACGGAAAAATGCATGCATCGAGCTAGAAACCTAGGCTACCAAACAAACTAAACATCTTTCTTTGACCCAAGGAGATTTGGATGAAGCTCATCGTCAGATAGCAGCCCGAGAAGAAGAACTGGGTATTTTAAGGTGCCAACTTGTAACGCCCCGATTTCACTTTAGTCGAAAAAGGTTTTATATTTTTAAATAATTAAATGAAGAAATCTTGGCGTCACAATAAATGTCTAATTTTCACGATTTTAACATAAAAGATTCACATTTTYTTCAAAACGTTCAATAATACGCAGTGGAAATAATCATAATGTAAATAATCAAGTTTTCAATAGTGGATAAAACGTAAAACAAGATTAAAACATAAAATCCAACATCAACA
>BMAC01000049.1:302199-338775 GCA_014905375.1 Phtheirospermum japonicum | reverse complement strand
AAAAATTGAACAAAGTTCCACACACAAGATGTTTACCTGTTGATTTCGACTGTAATCTGTAGAATTGAAAGTTGTAAGGGTTGAAGATGATTAGGAACGGCTGAAGAAAATGATGGAATTTGGTTTATAAACCAAGGATGAATTTATTTTTGGAAATCTAGGGCTAAGACTTAGTGGACTCAAGCTAATCATTGGGCTCGTTTTTGAAGTCCGAAAAGAACGATCCAATTGACGATCTTAGATCTAAAACTAAATAATTCCGTGAACGATCCAATAGTATTTTAAAGTATTAATATAACTACAATATAAATAAATTATAATAATTTTAGAAATCAAAATTATTTCATACACGACTCAAAAGTAATTTAAATAAATAAATAAATTACTAAATAATTATATTAATTTTTAAGGAGTTGATAATATAATTTTATTTGAAAACGAACTATAATTCGTTTAAATATAATTTATAGATTATATAAAATTAAAATAGGAATTTGTTTATGGCGACGAGCTCGGGACTAGAATTTTATTTTTTAATGCGTGATGATAAATAAATAAATAATGCATAGGATGTATGGATGTTACACAACTAGAGATGAAAAACTCTGCTGGAGAAGGAAAAACAGAAGGAGAAGGAAGTGCATGCGGCACATGATCGGGGATCGATGAAGGTCGTCACAAATTTTTGAGAAGCGAGGTGTGTCAGCGGTTCGTCAAAACATACAGGACAATCTTGATGATGACCTACCATCATACGATGGCCTTTAAGCAGAAGGTGGGTAAAGGGGCCAAACTGTACTGGAGGACCACCGTCGAGTGAGCAAAATAACAAATCCAGGGCGGCTGTACTCAACTTCCAACTAGAAGAGGAAAAGTGGAAACAGATCCGCCTCCGTTCAGCTTTTGACAAGGTGATATTGATCAAGATATAAAAGCCACCTGGTGGACCTAGTGCGCAACTCAAGCGGTGGTATCGGCCGGGCTCAGAGCCAATCTCTACGTCCTCTTAGATGAATTCGTTCCCTCTATTTCCCCTTGATGTAACTCATAAATTTCTAATCCCATATGCTTTGCATAAGAAAACTTTATTTTCCTGCACCAAGTAAATTTAATTCTCCATGAATAAACCGTACTTTAGTTTACAAAAACTTAGTCCATTATTTTTAGAGCCCAAATGTCATCAAGATAACCATAAAACCTGTGATCACCAAAACCATTATCCAATTTGAACCATTAAATAAAGGTTGTATAAATGCCTTTCGCCATAAAATCACAACCTTGAAAGATTTACTTAAGCATCACCTTATAACCATAAAATCTACCAATCATGAACCTACATATAAGTTCACAACACAATAACCTTTGCTGACCTAAGTATTCAGTCCACAACACATCCATAAAACCTCGTCCGACCTAGCATCAGCTTATTGAAGTTTACCATAAAATTATCGCCGACCTAACACACATCAGTTAAAAGAAAGAACTGCACATAAAACCAAGTAAAACAATACTAAAACATATGTGACAAGGAATATCACTGAGTCCCCCATGTCTAGATAAACTAAGAAAAATAAAACATCTAGACCGTACAAGACCAAAGAACCAAACAAACATATTCAAATAAACACATAATCAAACAACCATATAAACATATGCAGGTCATACCTCCTAAACCACATATATAATTAGTTCCCCATACTTATAAATATATTACAGTCTTAATCACGTATCAACCTTTACTCATAAAAAACCCATAACCATAAAACCCTATCCATCGCCGACCTATAAAAGCATCAAGTCATGGGTAAGGTGTGTCGGCTTACCATAGTGACTCGAGATGTTAAGACATCCTTCCTTGTCTTGAGGATGGGAGAGACTCTTCACAGAGAGGTCGCCAACATGGGCGAGCAGGTGTCACTAATGGACGAGAGGTTATGTCAGATTAACCTCCAAATCCAGGAGTTATGCGAGTGAGCCGACAGGGATGATCCATGAAAGCCTCGACGCGAGTCATGGGGTAAGAGGTATGCAAGAAGGTCCAAAATCATCGAGAAGCTAGTTTGACGTGTCAAGCGGCTGTGCCAGTCCATGGGTCGAGACGCGTAGCGAGTCATCCTACTTTCGGATGCTGGCGAAAAACCTAGCACCTAGCGCCAAGGTCGGTGCCCATGGGCCTAACCCATCCAACGCCCAAATATTCTAGAATCTGGGCCATCTGGTCTGATCGAGGCCAAAGCCCAAAGGAGGCGTCCCTAGCAAGGACGTTTCCTTGTATATTTTTTTCCTTAATTAGTGCTTAGGTCAGTTTAGGACTCTCCGAGAATGTGACTTTCCCACACGTGTTTGTGCACTGATATTTAGGGTCTTATGTATCATAGTTCGAATAGATAAGCCGATAGCTTGGAGGAGGGGAAACCCTAACCCTAGTGTAGTCGTGTTAGTATAAATTGGCCTCTCATCCTATTGTATTGTTATCAACGAGTTCCAAGGAGTCTAATACAACTATAATTCTCCCCAACTCTTGTTCACCTTTCTTACTCGTTCTTCTTATTTGTCCCAATGGACTCCCAAATTAGACTATCCAAGATGCCCCGTTGCTTCTATGACATATTCGAGAAGGCATTCTTGGCGCCGCATGGGCAAGTTCCACTGCCATGCTCCCATATAAGAGGTAGGCCTGTGACAAGTGGTATCAGAGCCACCACCACCATGGAGTCTGATCCGACATTCTCGTAGGCAAGCCATGGAGGCGCAAAACAAGACGAAGGGGAGATGAGGCTCATTACAGGAGATAAAGACCAGGCAACTTCCATCATGGTATGATCAGACCGTGACGGAGGAAACGGAGCTAGGCGATCAAGCTGGAGAATCTTGGAGTGAGGTAGATGTCGAGAAGTTTACATTCTTGGATGGAGAAATCCTGTGGATCCTAGAGCAGCTCTCTGCGTCCATGATAGGGGAGGTCTGTGGCCAGGTCACGCACATGTTGGTCTAGGTGACCGAGTGTATCAGATTCTTGGAGGAGCGCATGGAGGCACTCGGACAAGTGAAGTTGAAGGCGGGGGTTAGAGAGTTAGCTGATCCCAAGTGAGCTATACCAAGATCACGACCGTTCAAGGGTTCGAGGGATGTGTGAGAAATCAAATATTTCTTGCAGGAATTGAAGTAGTATTTCAGGAACTTAGGCGTAACATCAAACGCGGGGAAGCTGGAAATTGCTTTGGACATGCTGATTGGTGAAGTGGGGCGTTGGTGGATGCGACGCTAAGCGGATGGAGGCAATAACCTTATCATGGTAGAGACATGGGGGGATGAGCTGCGAGGCCAATTCTACCCCGGGAGTCCCTAACATGAGGGACCAGAGTACATCGATCCTAGAGTAAGGGATGAGGTGCTCAACGTGTAGAGACACCCAAAGTCAAGAAAGCTTGTTATGAGGATGACTTAGTGCAACGACACCATCACTTCCCTAGTGAGAGTATAGAAGAGTGGTGGGGGAGCATTCGGAAGAGGCGTGATACTGAACAGCACACTGCGTGCTATGTATGTGGTGAGGAGAGCCACATTAGGGCTTTTTAACTGAAAAGGGCTAAGAAGGAAGCGACCAGAACCAACTTGGAGGGATTAAGTTGGGAGGAGATCCTAGAGAAGCTACTTGGGTTGTTTGGAGCAGTAGGGACTAGTGGAAAGTGGGGACATGGGGAGCAAGACAACATTATTATTGTGGAGGACAAGATCGCAGGATGGGGTATCCGGATGGTAGTCGACACTAGTGCATCAACCAATTTTATGAAGGCCGAGCTAGCGGAACTGTAGGGGCTAGAGTTGCTGCCAACAGTGAATATGATCAAGGGAGTGAATGCATAAGCTTTACCTCTGCATGGCAAGGTAGAGGGCATGAACGTCTCGATTAGTGGTGAGACCAGGAAGATTACCTTCATGGTAAGACCCCTAGACGACTTCGATGGGTCAAGGCTTGTGGTGATTGGAGGACGTGCAAGCGTGCATCGTCCCCTGTTCTTATTCCCCGGTGTTACTTGGCAAGAATAGTAGAAGGGTAATTCCCATCCTTAAGGAAAAATGGAGAATTATGACGATTGCAGTTTTGCTGAGGAACGGGAGCGAGATCATGAATGCGGCGGAGGTAGAAACCATAGGAGACCTTCCGGCAGAGATAAGGGTATTAAGTTAAAACGCAACAAAGTTGCATTATACTTTCCTTAGAGGCTGTTGGGGTCAAGGATGTCAATCAGGATAATGCGGCATGGGAGGCGACTGTTGCATAACTCCCTCCAATGCCAACGGCATTACCTAACGTGTAGTGGGCATTATGGCCAGGCTAAAAAGTCAAGGTAAAGACTCACCATGATAATGAGGAGATAAAGTGATAGGGAAATATACACGCCAGACCTGGTTTGGGGTAGCTCTGACTTAGAGCAGTTAGGTAAATTGAGAGATGGCTAGAACAGCTCTGTCTCAGAAGAAGATCTAATTAACCCTCCTTAGAAAATAGAATATCAGGAAGAGGTGGTTATCGCTCGGGATTCCCCCTAGCTTAGCCACCTTGAAGAAATCGCTAACAACCCGGAGGTTAGGCCGAGCTGGAGAAAGTGCTCTGCTAGGGGAATTATGGGGCTGAAGTTAAGCCTGATACTGATGGTGGAGTGATACAGAATGAGGAAGACCTGGAACAAGGAACACCTGACTAGAGTCAAGTCTGATATCAATACCGAGGTGGTACAGGAGAAACAAACAGGGAAGACCTCGAACAGGGGAAACTTGTTTCCGAGATTCCTAACAAAGAGACAAGTGGGACCACTTGTCAGAATTTGTTGCGTAACGGCCCTAGATTTGCGGCATGTGTTCTTGAGATCCCGGCTGGGGTCCCCATCAAGAGAAACTATAAATATCTCTGCCCCAAGGCTGAGAGAGGTATGTCATTCTTTGAGCATTCCTTCGTATTTTCTGGAAAACACCTCAAACGCTTACTGACTTAAGCATTGGAGAGGTTTCCACCGAAAAACCACCGGTGGTCCTTTCTAACTCGTGTTTGTGGTACAGATCAGGCAAGCGTTCAAGGTTCCAGGCATTCTCAACGTTGGCCACTTTTTGGGCTGAAACGATTGGCGCCGTCTGTGGGAATTGAACCCACGACCACATGGTACAAGAGAGAGCTCGGCAGAAATATGGAGGTTTATGTGGACGATATGCTAGTCAAGAGCATGAAAGAAACCTCGCACATGGACGACTTGAGGGATACCTTCGATACCCTACAAAAATACAGGATGAAGCTTAACCCTAAGAAATGTGCGTTTGGGGTCAGAGATGGAAAATTCCTGGGTTACATGGTCACAGAAAAGGGTATTGAGGCCAACCCCGAGAAGATAAGGGCCATTATGGATACGCAAGAACCTAGGAATGTTAGATAAATGCAATGCTTAGCGGGGCGGATCAACGCTTTGAGTCGATTCGTCTCACGCTCCGTAGAAAAGAGCCTACCGTTTTTCCAGGCCTTGCGCAAGAAGGCAAAGTTTCAGTGAGCGATGAGTGTGAGGAGGCGTTTAGGTTATTGAAGGAAGACCTGGCCAACATGACTTTGCTTACAAAGCCTGTCCAGGGGGAGCCCTTAATCCTGTACCTATCTGTGGGGCAGCAAGCAGTCAACTCTGTCTTGCTTCGGGAAGAGGACAAAGTACAACGGCCAGTCTACTACTGGTGTAAGGTCTTACACGATGCTGAAGAGAGATACGTTGAAGTGGAAAAAGCTGCTCGCAAGCTGCGCCCGTACTTCCTCTCCTATAGCATAGTCGTACGAACTAACCTTCCATTGAAAGCTATAATGGACAAGCCAAAGGCATCGGGAAGGTTGGTCAGGTGGATCATAGAGCTCAGTGAATTCGATGTTGAGTTTGAAGATAGAACTGCAATCAAAGACCAGTCTTTGTATAATTTTATGTAAGAAATGACTGGCCTTCCCGCGGAATTGAAGGACTCGACAATCTTCACGGATGCCTCTGTCAGTAACCAGGTTTGTGGGCCTGGAATCATCTTGATACACCCAGTGGGTACATCTACCGAGTTTGCCATACGATTAAAACACACATTTTCCAACAAAGCCGCTGAATACGAGGCCCTTTTAAGGGGGATCCAGATGGCAAAAGATCTGGGCGCAGTGCAGGTGTGCGCTAAGGTGGATTCCCAACTGGTTTGCAAATAAATAAATGGTGAATTTGAAACTAGAGAAGAAAGCATGCAGGGAACTGGCCAAAGATATGAAGGGCTTGACGGTCCTCCAGATCCCTCGAGAAGAAAACAGCCGAGCTGATTACTTAGCAAAGATAGCCAGCTCGGCTGTGGATTGTCAGGAAAGGACGATAACACTACTGAGAGCGGATGCGGAATTTTCCACAGAACAGATCTGTGTGGTGAGTGGAGGAGACAATTGGCGCTCCCCTATCATGGCTTTTTTAGAGAGAGGAGAGTTTTTCGAGGATAAGAAAGAGAAAGCGAAGGTTAGACTCAGATCTGCTTGTTTCTGCCTAGTAAAGGGGGTTCTGTTTAGGAGGGGGTTTGGAAGACCTCTGTTGAGATGTCTAGGCTCAGAAGAGAGTATTCAGGTCCTTAAAGAAGTCCATGAGGGGTGCTGCGGCAATCACATGGGGGCACGGGCATTGGCTAGTAAAACACTGAGGGCTGGATATTCTTGGCCATCGCTGAGAAGAGAGGCTGAGATTTTCGTAAAAAGGTGTGAGAAATGTCAAAGGATGTTTCCCATAACCCACCAACCGGCAGAAGAGCTGATTACCATGAGCTCTCCTTGCCCTTTTGCAAAATGGGGAATCGATCTGGTCGGCCCCTTCCCAATGGCTCCATCTCAAAAGAGATTCTTAATTGTCGCCATTGATTATTTCAGTAAGTGGGTCGAGGCGGAAGCTCTGGATAAAATAACAGAAGAGGTAGTAATGGGCTTTGTGTTGAAAAACATTGTGTGTCATTTTGGGGTGCAAAGGGTGATAGTATCGGACAACGGAGCCCAGTTCATGGGGGCCAAAATTAAGGCCTGGTGCATTAAAATGAAAATTCAGCAGCATTTCACACCTGTCTACCACCCACAAGACAATGTTCAGGTCGAGGTAACTAATCGCATCTTGGTTCAAGGGCTCAAATCGCGGTTGGACAGATCTGGAGGAAAATGGGTGGAATAATTGAATGCGACACTTTGAGCATATCGCACGAACCCTAAGGAGAGCACGGGCGAAACCCCTTTCAGTATGGTCTATGGCATGGATGCCTTGAAACCCATCGAGTGCAGAGCTATGATGAAAAATAAAACGAAGCGCTAATGCAAGATGCGTTAGATTTAATTGAGGAAAAAAGAGAGCAAGCGATGGTGAGAATGGAACATGTACGTGGGCGTATCAGGGCAGCTTATAATAAGACGGTTCATAAACGATGCTTCCAAGAGGTAGATCTGGTGTTGAGAAGAGCGGACTTAAGGAAAGCGATAGGAAAGCTGGATGCCGCATGGCAGGTCCGCTTCGCGTTGTTCAGATCTTACCAGGAGGAGCATACAAATTACAAGAGATGGATGGCACCAAGATCCCTCGTGCTTGGAACATTATTGATTTACGAAGATTTTACGCATAGATTGTACTTTCTTGTTATTCATCTATCTTATTAATAAAATTGCAGGTTCGACTGGCCTAAATTACGTGTTCATGACTAAGCCAAGATTGGCTAAGGATGGATGTCCTCGATTTCGCCTGACCTGATGGTCAGTTTACGCCAGGATTGGCTAAGGACGGATGTCCTCGATGTTGCCTGACTTGATGGTCAGTTTACGCTAGGATTGGCTAAGGACGGATGTCCTCGATTTCGCCTAACCTGATTGTCAGTTTAAGTCAGGATTGGCTAAGGACGGATGTCCTCAATTTTTGCCTGACCTGATTGTCAGTTTAAGCCAGGATTGACTAAGGATGGATGTCCTCAATTTTTGCCTGACCTGATTGTCAGTTTAATCCAGGATTGTCTAAGGGCGGCTGTCCATAATTTTTGCTTGACCTGATTTTCAGTTCGAGCTAGGATTGGTCGAGGACGTATGTCCTCGATTGTTCCTGACCTATTGATCAGATTAAGCCAGGTTTGCCTAAGGGCAGACGCCTTTAATTGTGCTTGGTTGGATGATTAGTTTAGCCTAAGATTAGCTAAGGATGGATATCCTTGAACCTACCCGATCTAGTCGGCAGTTAATGCCAAGATAGGCTAAGGATGGATACTTCTGATTTCTTTTGCTTGAATATTTATTAATATGCCTGAACTAGGGGATGACCTGCATGAGGACCTGACTGGTCTGTCAAAAGATCCTTGGATGATCTGGTCCTAGTTCGGAACTAAATGTGGGGAGTTGGAAGAAAATCCCATATACACGCAATGATGCATTGTTTTGAGCAAGAAAAGATCGATCAAGAAGAAGAAAATCTAAAGAAAATTCAAGCATATCATGATATCCTTGTAAAAATGACAAATACGCATGAAAATGCCGATAATAGAAAGTCCAGAAATTCAGAGTGTACTTTTATTCCAGCAAAAGTTCGAAAATCATAAAAACAGATCGCGCGCACCCAAGAAGGATGGCAGTTTTGATTACAAAAACATCAGAATAAAAATTAAAATATTCAGTTCATCTGGGGGAGGATCGCCGATCTGAGGCTAGAGCCCGACGGACTCGCTAGAGCTTGCGCTCTGTTTCATGCAGACGGTGGCGGTACTTATCAGACTGCTCAGCAAGTGCTTGAGTTTCGCCGGCGGCGACAGAGAGACGATTCACCGACTCGAGTAGATCTGCCATCTCTTCCTGCAGTTGGAAATTTATTTGACGGAGCTCGGACCACTCTTTCTTGTAATGGCGTTTTTTCTGCCTCTTCCTCTCCAGCAAGCGATAGAGGCCGCCAATCTTCTCCTTGAGCAAAGTTAGCTGATCAGAGAGTTTAAATTTTTCAACCACCAGGGAAATGTTCTTCCTTTTCACAAGGTCTAGTTCTTGGAGAAGAGGAGAGGATGCCATTGCAGATACTTGAAGAAAATTAAAGCATACATAAATGTATTTAATGAAATCGGAGTCACGTGAGAAGAATCAAAAAGTACTAGGGTTTCCAGATATTCAGGAAACCCTAGAAGTTCAAGAGTCACTACAGGACAAAAAGGAAAACACCCATTATTAAAAACTTGTCTGATATTACATAAGCTTAAGCAGAATTGCAGTCAGACCAGCCACACAGGCAACCTACAGGTCTGCTGCAAAATAGAAGTTCATATGGCCTAAGTGTCAACCTCCATATCTACCCTCAGCTCTGCCGATAGCTGGTCCACCATGCCTTTAGACAGACCTCCCGGAGAAGCTCCCCAGGCAACTCACCCAGACCTGCAAAGGTTGGGGAGGGAGATGAAGTAGGGGGGACCACGACGAGAGTCAGGTCGGACTGAGCTTGGCTGGGCTCGAGAGAATAGAGAACAGAGTGAACGTGCTCAGCAAACTTTGTAGACCCGATTGTGTGGAGGTGGTCTTTGGATGGGTCGTAGAAAAAGGAGGTCGGATCAGGTGGGGTTTTCAGCGGCACTGTCAGATCGAAAGGAACGTTGGGATTAGCCAAAGCCCATTTAGACTGCTCATCCAAACTATAGTTGTAATATACCACAGCCTCTAGAAAGAGCAGGGAGAAAAGTTCTTTGGATCCCAGGAAGGCCTTCCTGGCTTCATCCCTTGCCGCCTGGATCAAGTTGAGCCCCTCCTCAGAATTAAAGAACTCTGTCTTCCACTCGCCCTTGGCCTTGGCTAGAGCCTCGTCCGCCAGATTTCTCGCCTCCGCAATAGCCTCATCCCGAGCCTCGGACCGGGCTGTATCAAGCATTTTCTCTTGGGATTTCTTCATCCCGTCTACCTCCTCTTGCAGCTTCTTGACCTATTTGACCTTCTCCTTGGCAAGGGCCCTGACCTGCGACATCTTCTCATTAAGGGTCTTGTTCTCCTTAATGAGGTCAGACTGGGCCATAGATCTGGTTTCCCTAATGGCCAAGAGAGCACTCTTGGCTTCAGCTTGGACATAAAAGAGAAGGTTAGAAACTCACAAAGTGACAAATGAGGAAAAAGAGAAGTAACCAAAAGACTTACCCTAGCCTCATCCTTGCACCAGGACTCTAGCAGTTCGTGGTCGCTCATTTGCTCTAAGACGCGCATGTCTTCAGGCGCGCACTGGGTGCTTACATGTCGAACTGCTACGTCTCCCGAGCAGTTCAGGATGGGAGTCCGGCGTGGAGGGCCCATACTACGAGTAACAGTGGCAGGCCCAGTGGCAGCGGGGATAGCTGGGGCCGTGGAGATATTCACTCCCCTACCGCGGCTAGAACGAGGCCTTTTCTGCAGAGGAGTGTCCTCCTCGTCGGAATCGGATATGAGTTGCCTCACTGGGGGAAGACCTGGAGGGGGTATGGAGGAAGGAGGGCTCTGGGCTCGAGGCGTGGAAGACGCGCTCACTGCACGGACTGTAGGCTCCGCATCATCCTCTGCGCTTTTCTTGCTGGCCGACTCGAACATCATGCGCATCATCTTTTCTGAAAATAAAGAACAAAGGAAGTAAGACTCATGGGCATCAAGATACGATGTAACAGACCAGGCTAGAGAAGGTCTTTTACTAATCTCTGGGGTTAAGGGACCTATCTCGCAGGTTTCGTTGAAAAAATCCAGAACATGGGGGAGGAGGTGCTCTTTAATATTAATAGGATTCTCGTTCTTAGTGGATATGATTCTCTGAATACGGGAAGGTCTGCCCGCCGTGGTCAGGTGTGGGTAAGAAGGAAGTTTCTCTATGGGGTGAGGGTCAAAACCCCTGTCTCCATCGCAGTGGACAAAGAAAAACTTTTTTCGCCAGGCTTTATGAGAAGAAGGGAGTTTGTGTATAAAATGAACCCCAGGTCTGGCTGTGAGATAAAAGCAATTAGAGGACAAGATCTTCGCCTGGAAGAGCTGGTAGAAAACAAGGGCTGTTGGGTCCAGGCCAGCGTAACGCATGGCCAAATTGTAGCATACCATTATTCTGAAGGAACTGGGGGTAAATTGAAAAATGGGAATCCTGTATATTTGGGCTATCTCAAGCATCGAAGGGTTCACCGGTAAACGTAAACCCGCCTGGAACTGGTCAACATAGAAAGTTAACCAACCCTCCGGTGCCTGACAGGCCAGAATGCACGCCGGAGGAGGATAAGGATCGAAGGGTTCCTTGATTTTATATTGGGAATGGATTTCCTCTATCGAGTGTTGTCTAAGGATAGAAGTGATCTTGGGATGATCGGGTACTGGTGGAGGATATACCAAACCCTCAGTAGAGGAGGAGCCGGTAGCCACGATGATAGGGGGAGGTTGTCGCTGCCTTCGGGCTTGTAGGAGGTTGAGATGGCAAAACCCTTACTGCGTTTATAGAGGTAGATGACGTAGAGGCAGAGCTCTTATATCTAGTTGAGATGGCAAAGAAGAGGAGAGGATTGCCACCATCTCCAAGGGAACAGACGACGGAGATGCGGAGGCCCTTATATCTAGGGGAGATGACATTATAAGAAAATAAAAGGCAAAAGGCTGAGAGAGGTACCTGGTTTTCAAGGATTGCAGGAAAAATAAGATGGAGAGAGAGTTCGCCGAACGCTGGGGAAGATAGAGAAAACCTGAGATTTTTGAAAAGGTGAAAAATGAAAAGTAAGAGAGAAGGATGAGTCCAGTGGGAATAATAAGATAAAAGATAAATTTGAAAAATGGAAATCGATAAAGGCGGGATTTGATGGGATTCTCCCATTTAATGCTGGAAGAAGAACAGTGCCCTAGGAGGTCAGCTGGAGCGTCAACCGTCCTAGAATAGGGCTGACATGGCGTGTACTCGAGGGGCTGGTGTGGTTGTTACTTGGGGAGATGAACCGACATCGCTAACGCCAATAATTAGGCATGGGTGTCGGCGGATTTCTCGGGATTCCCCCAGTACGAGAAATCATAAAGGACAGAATGACCTCATTTATTTCGAAAGAGCTTTGGGATATTACAGATCTACCCCAACTGTTTTGGGGGAGGAGTTGATAGGGCAATATACACACCAGACCTGGTTTGGGGTAGCTCTGACTCAGAGCAGTTAGGTAAATTGAGAGATGGCTAGAACAGCTATGTTTCAGAAAAAGATCTAATTAACCCTCCTGAAAAAATAGAATATCAGGAAGAGGTGGTTATTGCTCGGGATTCCCCCTAGCTTAGCCACCTTGAAGAAATCGCTAACAACCCGGAGGTTAGGCCGAGCTGGAGAAAGTGCTCTGCTAGGGGAATTATGGGGCTGAAGTTAAGCCTGATACTGATGGTGGAGTGATACAGAATGAGGAATACCTGGAACAAGGAAGACCTGACTAGAGCAAGTCTGATATCAATACCGAGGTGGTACAGGAGAAAGAAATAGGGAAGACATGTTTCCTAGATTCCCAGCAAAGAGACAAGTGGGACCACTTGTCAGAATTTGTTGCGTAACGGCCCTAGATTTGCGGCATGTGTTCCTGAGATCCCGGATGGGGTCCCCATCAGAAGAAACTATAAATATCTCAGCCACAAGGCTGAGAGAGGTATGTCATTCTTTGAGCATTCCTTCTTATTTTCTGGAAAAAACCTCAAATGCTTACTGACTTAAGCATCGGAGAGGTTTCCACCGGAAAACCACCGGTGGTCCTTTCTAACTCGTGTTTTGTGGTACAGATCAAGCGGGCGTTCAAGGTTCCAGGCATTCCCAACGTTGGCCACTTTTTGGGCTGAAACATGAAGGACCAACCAAGTGTCTTATTAATACTGCCTATGACTTTTGTGGGGCATAATGTCACGGGCAAGTTGTGTCGGCTTGTTACCGTGACTTGAGATGCCGAGACATCCTGCCTTGTCTCAAGGATGGGCTAGACTCTTCCCTGAGAGGTCACCAATGTTGGTGAGCAGGTTGCACTGATGGATGAGAGGTTGTGCCAAATTGACATCTGGATCTAGAAGTTGTGCGAGTGCAAATAGGGACGACACATGGAAACCTCGATGCGAGTCATGGTGCAAGAGGTATGAATGAAAGTCGAAGCCATCAAGAATCTAGGCCGATGATTCAAGTGCATGTGCCAATGCATGGGCCAAGACGCGCAGCTAGTCAGCCTGCTACCAGACGCTGGCGAAAAAACCAGCGCCTAGCACCAAGTCCAATGCTCATGAGCCTAGCCCATTGATTTTTACTTTTTTGTACGCATTTTTGTTACCTTTTTATGTTGCATTTGCATGTGTTTTGCTTTCATTTATGGGTATTAGGAGTCATTTTGGCCTATTTTGTTAGTTTCAGATTTTTGTAGCTTTTATGCGGTTTTTATTAGTTTTTTGTATATTTTTACTCGTTTTTGTATTTATGGCCATAGGATGACCAAAGCTGTCCCGCGCTAGCTTAGGGCATCCCACTCGACTCGGATCAGAATGGACAAGCAAGGGAACACATCGTGAATGAAGAGCGATAGCCGGTGGATGTTTAGAGCAGAAACGAGAAACCGAGCCGGGAGCAGCCGTACCAGTCGATCGACTGAACCATGCCAAATCGACAGTGAGACAGTGAGAGTGGCGTTTGAAGATGAAGCACTCAATCGATAGCTTTCAGTCGATCAACTGAAATGCAGGATTTTCTTGTGGTTTTTATCCCATTTTGACATTTTTGCCCCTGTGTTTTTGTATAAATAGGACCAGCTCTCTCCAACTTTATCAAACTCTCCTTGGTCGTATTTGGGCTTGTTTCATTTCCTCCAAGCCTTCACCATTTCCATTGCTCAAGAACCCTAGTTTAGTGTAGTTTTAGCTAGCTTAGTAGTTAGTCTAGTTTAGCTTAGTTAGTTAGTTTTTAGTTAGTAGTTAGTTTGTTGTTCTTAAGCAAGTGTTGGAGTGGGTTGTGCTTGTTATTTGAAGACTTGAAGCTTTTGTTGGAATACAAAAATTGGTAGTAATTTTTATCTTTTATGTTGTGTTATGTTTGTGTTGTTGGTTTTGATTTGGTGTTGGTTGTTTAGTTTTTAGCTCGAGTTGTTTATTGCATTTTAAATCCTCCTCTTAATTTTCTAGCTTGTTGTTCTTTTGTTCTTCTTGCAACTCCATTAATGCTCTTTTTCAAGCTTTTTACTCCATTTGTCCAAGCAAACCTTGGGTTTTCAAAAGACATATGGGACTTTCCTTATTAAGCAATTGACGTCTTTTCAATTTAATGCCTTTTGACCAATTTCAGTTTCCAGCTTGTTTTTCCTTCCAACATTCCCTTTCAATTTGCAAGATTTCCTTAGTTTAGTATATTTTAATTTATGTAATGTTGTTAATTAGATTTAATTAAAGTCATTAGAATTAGTCCTTTCAAGCAAGCGTTTAATTCTATTTAATTTGTGTCTTAGTAATTTCAAGTTTTCATGTCAATTCTTGCTTTAGCATAGAAACTCAAACCCAATCAAAAGACTTAATGCTTTCTTAGGAGTATTGATAAACGAGAAATTACACGCTAATTGACGGTTTAATTCCAGTGATTTTATGTGCTTAATATTATCATATATGCTTATTTCTCGCATAATTGTTATTATGAGCAATCAAGCACCAATCGTATATTTCTTCACTATTTTGAAGTATTTGGTGCTATATTTATCGAAGGATTTCTCACAAGGAAGTAGAGAAATGAGGATTGACGAATCGACGAGAGGAAAATCAAGAATCAGGATGTTGCGTCGTTGGTGCGTTGATGCCGAGGATGGCTCGCGTCGGTCGACGCGATGTGCGGTGTTGCGCTGGCTGTGCGCGCGTCAGTCGACGCCATGTCGATGGAACTTTCTGTAGCATCGATTGGAAGGGCGTCAGTCGATGCAATGTCGACGCTCATGCTCTGAAGCATCGATTGGAAGGGCGTCAGTCGACGCAATGTTGACGCTCATGCTCTGAAGCGTCGATTGGTAGGGCGTCAGTCGACACCCATGCAGGACGACGCGGGCGGGTGATGCGCATCGACGCCGAGGGCTGGTTCGCGTCAGTCGATGCTCCGTCGACGCCGACTCGGCCGAGCTATTTTTTGAAGAAAACTTGCGCGTAAAGAAAAAGGAGTCCTATATAAACCCGACCTAATCCCATCCAAAAGACAAATTTTGACACACATAACATATCCTAGGGTTCTAAGGAGTTCCAAGAGAGGTCCCAAGCCATTCCAATTCATCCATACGCAAGAGAACTTGAATATTGAAGATCAAAACACAAGATTCAAGTTCTACACATCGTCTCTCCTATTTTATCAAAGATTATGTTTGTTTATCTGAACCTTTTCTTTTATTTTCTTAACTCCATGAGTGAGTAAACTTATTATCTAGTTCTAGGGATGTTGAAACCCTCGTGAAACTATGATTAATTGATATATGCAATATTGTCTTTCGTTCTTCATATGCGATTGTTTGTGTTGTTCTAATTTCAATTTATGATTGCTTAATTCTTAATTTGGCTTGATCACCTAGATTAGGGATTTTGTTTTCTATTGCTAGAAATAGGATAGCTTCTAGTGTAATTATCGTAATTACTATTTCTCTGAAGCAACTAATGATTGCGAATCGTTAAGGACAACACAAAATAGGTTGAATGAACCGAGCTTATGCGTTTGTTGCCTAGATTAATCTATTTGCCTAATTGTTAATGCTGTTGTTGGGTTGAACCTAGAGAGCTTATTCTAGGTTATTTAATAATTAGAATCAATTAAAGAGCTTATTTTAATTGAGTACACAGTAAGGGTAAATTCCAGTAGCAGAGCTTATTGCTACTTAGGGTTTTTAGTCGCATATGATGAATGGATTAGGATATTGTGATTGGTTAAACAAGTGAATCGAGGGTGGAAACTGAACTAGAACTAGACCTTTATTATTATTGAATTCTTCGTTAATTATTTTCTTGCTAGTTAATTGCATGTTTATTTTATTAGTTAATTTAGTTCATAATTCCTACCCCCAATTATTTATTTAAATAAAATACGAATCATCACAATCTAACCACACTCCTCGTGGGTTCGACCCTTACTTATCGCTACTACTAGTTAGTGGAGAAAAGTTGAGGAAAATAAATATTTAATTTGACGCTTACGACAAGGCGGTCAAGTAGATTAGTTTAATTTAGATTAACAAGAGAGTAAGTAAAAACACCGAACGCCGATAACATCTATCCTCGATAGACACGACTCGGGAAAGCTTATCACTTTACAATCGACTCTGTACTATTGTGGAGATGATTTTATAGAGTGCTAAGAAATCTTCGATCAAATTTTGGCGCCGTTGCCGGGGATAGATTAAGGCTAATGGTTTTCTTAATTACTTCTCTTGTTATCTTAGTTGGTAGTTAGTTTAGATTTTAGTTTTACTTTCGATGCCCGTAATCCATTATTGAGTGTTGTGTATGCAAGGTAGGCAAACGATGACCAAATCATTCAAGAACCCGATGTCACCCGCCCGCACACAAGACAATCAAGTGTTGTCTTCGCATCAAGTATCAACCGGGCTCGCATCATCACCTCACGGCCCGCTTGATTAATCCGACCGAGGATGGCAAATTACCGAGCTAGTTTGCCATATGATGACCCTTATATCCAAACTCCCGAATATCCAAATTCGTACACCACTCCTCTAATCTATCGGGTCCCCTTGATTTATGATGACCCGTATGCTTCGTGCGGTCAAGAATGGTCCCATCCTTTCGATTATTGCAGCCCAATCCCTTATTATTCCCCACCGGTTTCGTATTCCCATAATCTGAGCGTGGATCCTTATTCACCGCCTCGTGATTCTTATGATCCCAATTTTGGCGATTCTTATGCTCCACTCGCCCCACCTTTTTCCTACCCGATCTTTGACACATAGGCTCCACCAATTCATGATTTATATTCTTGGAGCTACGACTTTTACAATCTACCCACCTCAAATTCGTATACTTCGAGCGATGATTCTTAAGAATTGTCTATGCCCCAACTCCCGGACTTTGAGCCTCTCTCATCCGAGCTCGTGGAGGTGATTCGACAAATGGATGAGTGCCTTGCTTGCATGGAGACTCAAATAGAGCAAATTGCTAATGATGTGGATGATCTAAAACAACCTTGTGTTGACGAGATGCCCATCTTTGATGTGGTGGACCCCACTTTGGTTTATGGCAATTCAAGCTTTGATGGTCTTTTGAATGATGTGTGTAAGGAGGTGGAATTAGAGGGTGAGGAGAAAGGGTCGGAAGTTGGCATTACCCCTCTCGTGCTTCTTGAAGATGTCGTAGAGGAATGTGTGGGGGAGTCACCTTTGGGGTTTCCAACGGCACTTGGAATGTCGAGTTCACTTGATCTTGGAAAGGATGATGAAAGTCTGTCAATTTTAGAGAATGTGGGGATAGTAGAGACTCTTTTTCCACCACCCGATACTTTATGTATACTTGTACAAGAGGTGGTGGAAGAGGTAGTGGTGGATGCGTTGGATCCTACTCTATCGTGCCCGACTATGACTACTACTAAAGTTGAGAGGGAGGAGATGGCGGTTGGGGAGACGAAGGAGTACGTCTCCCATTTTGTGATGATCAAGTTTTGGTGGTCGACTACTCAATCTTCCGACCTCCGAAGTAAGCCAGCGCTTTTGTCATGTTGATCTTCCGGTTTGATCGGCTTGCCCGCCTTGGTGATTTGTGTCACCCGGTGTGCCTTCTAAAGAACACCAAGGCATGGCATGATCGACACCTTCTTTGGATCTCGGATAGCATCACTCGTGAAGATCGTCGAGCTATAGACGTTAAAGTAGCGCTTCGTGGGAGGCAACCCACGACTTTCTAACCCCCTTTTTTTTTCTTTTGATTGTATGTACATTCGTTCTCTATTGATCTTTATAAAAAAAACTCCAAAAAAAATAAATATCTCAAGAATCACAAAATGATTTTCACTTTTTGTAAATAGTTTGTTTTTGCAACCCCCGTTTGTTCATTTCTTATAGGTAGCTTTCCCCGACTCCCGGCGAGGACTTATGCACGACCGCGTCACCACAAGCTCGGAGATAGGGGCATCTCCTTTTCCCCTACACTTTTTACCGCTTTCTTAGCTTAATATGCAATTATGACATTGCTAGGTTTTAAGTGTGGGGTGGTTAGGGTTCGTCATAGGATTTTAAAATTTTTGCATGCTTTCTTGTGATGATTTGAGTAGAGTGTGTGGTATATTTACTTGGATCATTGGAAAAGTGATGAGGTTTTGATAATTTGGTTAGGGAGTTTAGATTGTCGATCAGATGTAGTGGACTTACGTGGCTTAACTCGTTGGGAACTTTGTTTGGCTTTAGCTTCGTGCTATCCTTGTGCTCATTTAGAACTAGTGCCTCAACTAGCCTCGTCATCGAACACTCTCTATAGGAATTTTGTTTTGTATTTTGGAGTCGTCAATTGCTCCATGAGCTCGATCAAGGATATTGTAAGTTGCTAGTAGCAACGAATGATCGGAGTCGTTGAACGCTCTTTGTTTTGTACATATTATTTAAGTACCTCACGTTTATGCTACCAAAAAAAAAGAGAGAAAAAAAAAAGAAAGAAAAAGAACAAAAATTGAAGATGATGAATAAACAATACGATACAAATCTTTGAATTTCTTACATAATAAATGTGCAACACTTGCACATTTCTATTTTTCATTTTTAGATTTTTATTATTAAAGAGAGTTGTAGATGACTGGGCTAGTAGGGACCCAATTAATGGTTCGACCGTGGATAGACCTTAGCAGGGGCAAGGACGATGGGACCGACTTGGAGGTTTACCTAGTATAGGTTTCGGGAGTCAATCTAAACTTTCTTTGTCAACGCATCATTGTCGTCCTTTTATCCAAGCTAACAAGAATTTTAGCATACGACGTCTCAAATCAAGTTTTGTGCATTAGTTTAGGATTACCCGTGGGTAGCTTCGTAATTCTAGATTAGTTTTGCTTGAGGACAAGCGATCATTCTAAGTGTGGGGTGGTTGATTTGTACTTTTTTGTACGCATTTTTGTTACCTTTTTGTATCACATTTGCATGTGTTTTTGCTCGCATTTATGGGTATTAGGAGTCGTTTTGGCCTATTTTGTTAGTTTCAGATTTTTGTAGCTTTTTTGCGGCTTTTATTAGTTTTTTGTATATTTTTACTCGTTTTTGTACTTATGGACGTAGGATGACCAAAGCGGTCCCGCACAAGCTTAGGCATCCCACTCGACTCGGATTGGAACGGACAAGCAAGGGAACACAGTGCGAATGAGGAGCAACAGTCGGTGGATGTTTAAAGCAGAAACGAGAAGCCGTGCCAGGAGCAGCCGTACCAGTCGATCGACTGGCATTCTGTCGATCGACTGACATTCCAGTCGATTGACTGAACCATGCCAAATCGACTGTGAAACAGTGAGAGTGGCATTTGAAGACGAAGCAGTTGATCGATAGCTTTCAGTCGATCGACGGACAGTCGATCGACTGGATTCATTCAATTGACTAAAATGCAGGATTTTTTTGTGGTTTTTATCCCATTTTTACATTTTTGCCCCTGCATTTTTGTATAAATAGGACCAGCTCTCTCTAACCTTATCTAACTCTCCTTGGTGGAATTTGGACTTGTTCCATTTCCTCCAAGCCTTTACCATTTCCATTGCTCAAGAACCCTAGTTTAGTGTAGTTTTAGCAGGCTTAGTAGTTAGTCTAGTTTGGCTTAGTTAGTTAGTAGTTAGTTAGTTGTTCTTAAGCAAGTGTTGGAGTGGGTGACACCTCCTTCATTTGTGGTGCTTGTTGTTTGAAGACTTGAAGCTTTTGTTGGAATGGGAAAATTGGTAGTAATCTTTATCTTTTATGTTGTGTTATGTTTGTGTTGTTGATTTTGCTTTGGTGTTGGTTGTTTAATTTTTAGCTTAAGTTGTTCATTGCATTTTAAATCCTCCTCTTAATTTTCTAGCTTGCTGTCCTTTTGTTCTTCTTGCAATTCCATTAATGCTCCTCTTCAAGCTTTTTACTCCATTTGTCCAAGCAAACCTTGGGTTTTCAAAAGACATATGGGACTTTCCTTATTAAGCAATTTGACTTCTTTTCAATTTAATGCCTTTTGACCAATTTCAGTTTCAAGCTTGTTTTTCCCTCCAACATTCCCTTTCAATTTGCAAGATTTCCTTAGTTTAGTATATTTTAATTTATGTAATGTTGTTAATTAAATTTAATTAAAGTCATTAGAATTAGTCCTTTCAAGCAAGCTTTTAATTCTCTTTAATTTGTGTCTTAGTAATTTCAAGTTTTCATTTCAATTCATGCTTTAGCATAGAAACTCAAACCCAATCAAAAGACTTAATGCTTTCTTAGGAGTAGATTAGTTTAATTTAGATTAACAAGAGAGTAAGTGAAAACACCAAACGCCGATAACATCTATCCTCGAGGACACGACTCGGGAAAGCTTACCACTCTACAATCGACTCCGTACTATTGCGGAGATGATTTCTTAGAGTGCTAAGAAATCTTCGATCACCCATCCAGTGCCCGAACATTCTAGAAGCAGTGCAAAAGCCCAGAGGAGGCGTCCCTAGCTAGGATGTTTCCTAGTATATTTCTTTCCTTGTTTAGTGCTTAGGTCAGTTTAAGACTCTCTGAGAACGCGAGTTTCCCATGTGTGTTTGCGGGCCGAGTTTTAGGGTTTTATGTATCATCGTTCGACTAGGTAAGTCGGCAGCTTGGAGGAGGGTAAGCCCTAATTCTTGCATAGTAGTGTTAGTATAAATAGGCCCCTCATCCTATTGTATTGTTATCAATGTGTTCCAAGGAATCTAATACAACTATTACTCTCCCCAACTCTTGTTCACTTTTATTACTTGATCTTCATGTTTGTTCCGATGGACTCCCAAATTAGGCTAGCCATGATGCCCCGTTGCTTCTCTAACATGTTCGAGTATCCATGTTCGGCGCCGCACAGGAAAGTTTTGTTGCCATGCTCCTATCCAAGGGGTAGGCCTGTGATAGTCAGCCCATAACCATAAACACCCCATCCATCATCGACCTAAAAAAGTATCAGCCCATAACCATAAGCACCATATCCATCGCCGACCTATAAAAGCATCAGCCCATAACCATAAACACCATATCCATCACCGAACTATAGAAGCGTCTACCAATAACAATAAACACCATATCCATCGCCAACCTATAAAAGCGTCAGCCCATAAACATAAACAGCATATCAATCGTCAAACTATAAAAGCATCAACCCATAATTATAAAAAATTAAAATAAAACCATAAACCATCAACGACCTAAACAATCGTTGGCCCATAATTATAAAAAACTGTCAAAAATATAAACCATAATCCATCGCCCAAGGAGTTAGGCATAGTACTTCTTCAGATGGCAAATATTCCAGCTTCTTGGTAGCGCCTTCACCTTCTCATCTTCCAACACATATGTACCTCCTTTTAACACTTTAAGCTCCTTGAATGGTCCCACCCAGTTAGGATCGAGCTTCTTGGTGATAAATATCACGTCGACACATTTCTATACTAGACCGCCGACCTGATATCGCCTCCTTTTTACTCGTTTATTATACACCGCCTGAATCCTTTGCTTGTATACTAAGCGCATTGCTACTTTATATCTTATTTCCTTAATTGTTTCCAAAGCTCCCCTAGACAATCGTTCATTTTCCTCCTCATTAAAAGTTTCAAGGCGATGTGACCTGTTTTGCATGTAATTCTGGTATTTTTCTCGTGTTTTTTATTAGGATTTTATGTTGTTTTTAGTAGTTTTGAGTCAAGTTTTGTTAGGTTATTCATTTTTTTTCTCAATTTGTCGTTCTTCGTGTTTCTTTTTGATTTTATACTTAATTTAGTTAAATGGGTTCAGTTAATTTGAGGTTTGGTGTAATTCATGGGTTTTTATGTTCAAAATTCTAATTTATAGGTGGCTCAATGATTTAAATTAAGCCAAGGCATTGAGGATCAAGATTCAATCCAAGCCGTGCTAGGACGTGCCAAATTCGGTGCCAAGAGAAAGCTCCTAAATGGCCAAACATTCTGGAATGATAGCTAAGGCAGGACAAGGCAAGCCAATACTCACGCCAAGGCACGCCACCATCCGAGTCAAAATCCTCAAGTTCGTAGTGCCCACAAGCTTGCTCGGCAATGCCCGCTCGCCAACTGACGACGCCTCCCGCCCGCGCCCACCAGCAGTCAAGCACCCGCGCCACATCTCCCGCCACACCTCACGCCAAATGCCTCGCCAACATTAGTGCCACACCCAGCGCCACATCTCCCGCCAAGCCCAGCACCCAGCCAATAGCCCCCCGGCCTTCCGACAACTTGCGCCCATGCGCGCCCAGGCTCGGCCAATGCCAAGACACCTCGAGCCAACTCGAGCCAAATCAATCCTAGGGTCGAGCCAAGTGGCTAGCAAGTCCATTTCGGGTTAAACTTGGTCAAACCCAGTAAATCCAAGCCTTTAAGGCTAATTTGACCCATTTAAGCCTAATTAAACCTAGTATAAATAGAATCCAACTCTCATTTTGTAAGATATCAACTCTCCACCCAACCCTTGCATGGGTTTGGGATTATCTCTCTCCCTCTCTCTAGTTTTTAGATCTATTTTCTCTCTCTAGTTCTTAGATTTAATTTCAAGCTTTTCCTTGGGTTTGTAAACTCATGAAGAATTCAAGACATCACTTGGATTTTACTTTGGATTGCAATTTTATTCCAGTTTTTTATTCATTTCTTTAATACAAGTAAGTTTTCATTTATTTCCTTATTCTCAATTTCATGCTTGTTCTCCAGTTTATGCATTCTGCCTTAACTCTTAGATTAATTGCTATATCTTGTGAATTGGCTATGGAATCTATGTGAGTGAGACACCAAGATCATAGATCGAGTCTTTGATCATTTTTTTTTTAGTATTTCATATGCTTTATTTTGGTTTTAATTTTAATGCGTGGTTTTTGTTAAATCCTAGATATACTCTTCGTTTCTTGTTATTTTTTGAAAAGATTTAAAATTTCACGTCAACTTTTAATGCTCTTTCAATTGGTGCTTTCAATTTTCATTAATTCACATTATTTATGTTTTTATGATCATGCATGCATAGTTGTACCTTAGGTTTTCATGCTTGTACTTAGTGAAACTTTGTATTTATTGCTTATTTTCATTATTGATTACAACTTCCATTGGGAATATGCACGAGGCATACGAAATGCTTGCATTTCCTTTTGTGTCATTTTACTTGCTTTAATTGCCTTTAATTGCTTTAGTTTCATCTAATTTCATCTTATTTCCATTTTCCTTAAATTCCACAAAGCTAAAAACACGTTGATCACTATGAATAATTGAAATCCAATAATACCAAGCCATGAACCCACTTTCATATTTTCAACACCACTAAAACTACTCTTTCAAAATGGCGCTGTTGCGACTCGGCTTGGTTAAGGTTTTCGATTTTCTTGTAGTTTCTTTGTGTTTTTAGCTTTTTTTTTTGTATTTGATGTTTTTATGGAGTGTATGCAAGGTCCTTATGGCAATGGATGTTACATTTCCAACATGGGAGGGCATGGTGCAAACCATGTTGGGAATGGAATGATGTATAATGGTTTTGGAAACGTGGGAGGGCATGGTCCAAACGACTTTTCCAATGGTGGAATTGGCAATGGTCAACCCGACATGGGAGGGCATGATGCAAACAATGGATTCACGGGTATGATTGGTCTGTATGGAGGATACGGTGCTCCTAATCACTTTCTTAATATGCACACTTCCAATTCCAGTCCTTGTAGTGGTTATGATGCTTCCAATTAATTTTTGAATATGCAAAATCCGAATCCCGGCCCGTATGGCGGTTATGGTGTTCCTGATCATTGTTCGAATATGTATAATGGTGACTTTGGGAGTTCTAATGGGAATTTGGGTGACCAATTTCCGAATCTCGGCCCGTATGGAAGTCCTCATGCTTATAATTTTAATCATACCCCAATTGGTGCCACTAATAGTTCTTAAAACCCCGATCCATATGAGTTGTTTGGAGGTGTGAGCTCTGATGCCCCCCCATCCGCACTATGAGATATGTTAACAAAGTGTTTATGGGAATGTTTACTCCACCTTGTGTATCCTTTCCTCCCAATCAAGAAATATCTTATAGTGCTAATGAAGTGAGTGGAGTTCCTTCCTCTAGGGTGCTTGAGTTGGAAAAGAAAGTAGTGGCTATGAAGGCTGAAATGGCTAAGTTGTCTAGCCCGAGCCCGGATCCCCCGTGCACGTCCTGTGGAATTTCTGGTCATGATACCACGTCTTGTCCCTCAACTCCCTCGTTCAATATGACGATGCCTCATTTGGAAGAAGTGTATGGGGGTCATGGTTATCAAGCGGGACCCAGTTATGCTAGATCATCTTTTGCTCCTCCGCCGACTCATAATCATCCTTATTCTCCTAACAACCACATACATTCGAATTTCGGTTATGCAAATACATATACGGGTGTTACTCCTCACGTATGTCCACTTGTACCAGTGAATGCTCTTACTCCACCTTCCGATCCGAATCTCTTGGTCATTATGCGATAATTGCCAAGCCAACCTTCGCATCCACTTGTGGTCATGGTCATTGGAAGTGGTGGGGTGGTTGATAATACAGTTGTCCTGCCATCCGACGAGGAGGTGATTTCTATTCCGAGTTTTCTTACTCCTCTCGATTCCATGCCCATCGGTCCCACTTTGGCAAAGGCACATTCTGATGGCCTCCACAAGTCTTCGAATCCGTACAAGGCACCAACCTTTAAAGCCCCTATGATCTATACATCACGCATATCTTTTGAGGATTTTTTACATGTGGATGTGATCCAAGGATTGATCGAACAAGTTTATATGGAGGAAATGAGCATTGAGGATGATTTTGAATTGGGATGTTGTGTTGAGGGTTGTGGTGAGGATGATGAGCCCCTTTTTCCCAACGACGAGTCCATTGTGCTTCAATGTACCCAAGATTTGAGTGAAAAAGGTTATTTATGTGTCGTTGAGGGCAACGATGACTTCTTAGTGGGGGAGGTGAAGGTTATTGATGATAAGATTGAAAAGTGTGAAGTCTATCTTGAGGGGATCATGGAATTGTTCAAATTAGCCCCCAATGAAGACGAGAGGAGGCACAAAACCGAGCCTAAGCCTCCTTCATCTCACCTCAAGCATGTCTATTTGGAGGAAGAGGAGAGCAAATTGATTATTATCTTTGCGAATTCGAATCGAGAAGAAGAGGAGAGGTCGATTGAAGCGCTTAAAGTTTATAAGGGTGATATTGGTTGGAGACCCAGAGTTATTAAAGGAATTAGCCATTTGACTTGCATAAAATCGCCTTAGAGGATGATGTCAAACCATACCGAGAATTCCAAAGGTGTTTGAATCCAAATTTTAAGGAGATAGTGGAAGACGAGAAATTAAAATTGTTGGAGGAAGGCTTAATGCTCGAAATTGCCGGTAGTGAGTGGGTGAGTCCCATTCTCTTAATACCAAAGAAGAGTGGTATGTCCATTATCGATGACGAAAAAGGAAAGTTGCTGGCCACGAGGGCTACAACGGGATGGAGGATGTTGATCGATTTTAAGGAGTTAAATGTGCCCACCAAGAAAGATCATTCCCCTCCCCCATTTATCGACCAAATGATGGACAAGATAGCTGGCCATTATTCCTTTTGTTTCTTAGACGAGTCATCGGGTCACTTCAAAACCACAATTCCCACGAAAAGCAAGCCAAAATGAATTTTACTCGTCCATTTGGGCGTTTGCTTTTCATCAAAGGCCATTGCCATTACACGAAGTCCCAATAACGGTTCGAAGATTGGACCCTCCCGACAAGGAGGTTGTTGCTTTGGTGGATCCTCTCGTCTCAACTTCTCCATAACCAAGAAGGGAGTTCATCAAGCTAATGTCGTAAAACAAGCGCTTGTTGGGAGGTAACCCATGTTCTTTTCGATTATTTATTTTATATTTACATTTTTTTCTATCTTACTTTCTTATTATACAAAAATCAAAAAATATTCAAAAAATTGAAAAATTAAAAAAAATTTAGTTGTTGTCTTTTGGTTCTTGAAGTCCTTGGTTTTGTTTTGTTTTGATTTATGTGCATATTTTCTTGTGCTATTGATTTCTTGTGATTTTTCTTTTATAGTGTGTTGTTTACCAACTTCAACTTTGGCCAAATTGATAAGATTGGTAGCGTTCATGGAGTCGGGAGAAATAAGCCATGCTCAGTTTTTGTTCGTATTACTTGATGCTTAAGTAGACCTCACCGAGCTCGACCCAAACTCGCTCGGTTAAGGAAGTTTTTCTCTCACCCTCCTTTTACTTGATTTTCATTAAAATGCGATAAGGTTATTTCATGGTTTAAGTGTGGGATGGGGTAGGTGGTTAGGGTCTGGGTTTTACAAAGCATGATTTATCTATCTTAACTCGAGCCTTGGCAAAGAGACGCATTCTTAGCGAAGTGACGCTTACTAATTGCGCAATTATATGGTTGAGTCATTTTTGTATCTTTTGTTTCTTTATTACATTGTTAAGAAATCACCATATGCTTGGAATTTTGAATAGTTTACTTGTCAGGTTTTTGTATGAATATGCCCTCTTGTGTAAGGAGTTAAATTTTTGTGCTTCGTCCAAAACCCACCTATATATATATATATATATATATATATATATATATATATATATATATATATATATAATCAACATTTACTCGTGAAAAGATTGCAAAGATCTAAAATCTCTTTTCATTTTGCTTCCAGAACTCGGTGCAAACTAGTGAGTAGCCTTGTGTGAATTATCGGTTTTGCTTGCATTTTTATGGAAATTGCATTAAGGAGGCTTCATTTTTCTCGTACATGATTGAATTTAGAAATGACCTCGAGGCACATATATCACCCTTATTTCGGCCATATCCAAATATATAAGCTACTTAAAAATCCCAAATGAGCCCCCTTGAGCCTATGACCCATTTCTTATTAACCGAGCTCGATTTTAGCTCTTATATCTTCATAAATTGTGAGGAGAGAGTGCATGATTAGTTGACGAGAAATATGTGGGAAATCAATTTTGGGTTTTGGGTTTGAGTTACTTATATATACAAAAAATATAAAAAGTGGAGAACAAAAATTAAGTCCAACACAAATCACGAAAAGTGATAAAGCGTGCGTTCAAGAGAAAAGCATAATTCGAAAACGGATAAGTTTAGTAAAAAGAAGAGAATTCAAATAGCTTCTAAGTGTTGTGAAATAAAAGTCGGAAAAGTGTGCGAGTGTACGAAAGGGTTTCGAATGAGAGTTTGGTAATTTGGGAAGGGTGTAGCGCTCATAAGCTTTGGGTTCTAGAAATTAGGGTTTCGTGTGTTATTGATCACGTTTGATCGTGTGTTAGACACTATATCCAAATATTCCGTACCTTACCAAAGAGCCAACATTACAACCCAAAATAAAGACCTCTTTTTATTGTTTGGTCATGTACAATGAGTGATTTTGAGTTTCCAATTCGTGAAATCTTGTCAAGGTGCATGCATTGTCAGATCCGAGCGTATACACGCCCCATATAATAAACACTTGAGTGAATTGAGCGAACATCCTTTAAAATTCCATTTGAGAGGAAGTCGTTGATTTTTTTTTCATTTGAGAAAGAGTAATACAAGCAATGCTTGGTGAGAATGAGTCTATGGTGATACTTTCATCATATTAATAAGCATAAGCACAAGGATTTTTCTTTTTTCATAATGTTCATTGCATGTACATTCTCGATTCTTTTCGTTGTTCGAGGATGAACAAACTGATAAGTGTGGGGTGGTTGTTTTGCATGTAACTGTGGTGTTTTTCTCGTGTTTTTAATTAGGATTTTATGTTGGTTTTATTAATTTTAGTCAAGTTTTTGTTAGGTTATACATTCTCGATTCTTTTTTATTTTATACTTAATTTAGTTAAATGGGTTCAATTAATTTGATGTTTGGTATAATTCTTGGGTTTTTATGTTCAAAATTCTTATTTCATAGATGGCTCAATGATTTGAATTCAAGCTAAGGCATTGAGGATCAAGATTTAAGCTAAGTCGTGCCAAATTTGGTGCCAATAGCAAGCTCCTAAATGGCCAAACATTCAGGAATGATAGCCAAGGCAAGCCAAAATTCACACCAAGCCTTGGCGCACGCCAACATTCGAGCCAAAATCCTCCCATTTGCATCGCCCGCACGCCTGCTCGGCAACGCTCGACAGCCAGCTGCCGACGCCTATTCGAAGATTTTAGTGGTGTTGAAAGTATCAACGGGTTCATGGCTTGGTATTATTGGAATTCAATTCGATTTAAATAATCAATGTGTTTCAAGCTTTGGAAATAAAAAGAAAATGAAAATAAAGCAATTAAACTAGCTAAACTATTCTAGGAATTGAAATAGCAAGTTGGTCGGATGCCTCGTCGTATGCCTTAATATGAGAATGCAAAGAAATAATGAAAATAAGCTAGAAAATGCAATGTTTCACCAAGTACAAGCATGCAAGTTAAAGGTATGCATAAGAACTCAAATAATGCAAATAAGCAAAAATTGAAAGCATGAATGGATAAAGCAATGAAAATGGATGGGAAAGTTTAAAACTTTATGAAAAATAACAAGCAACAAAGAGTAGATCTAGGATTTAAGCATGAAACAAGGCATGAAAATAAGATTTAAAATAAAGCACATGAAATACTCAAAATAAAAACGATCCAAGACCCGATCTATGATCTAGACGTATCACTCATCTAGATTCCATAGCCAATTCTTAAGATCTAACAAGAAATCAAGTAGATAAGAGAAAAAGCATAATATGAAGAAAAAGCATGAAATTGAAGAACAATGCATAGAAATAAAAGAAAGCTTACTTGAACTAAAGAGAATAAGAAACAAGCTTGAATTAAATTGCATCAAAGTAAAAATCCAAGGGAATACTTGAATTCTTCTTGAGCTTACAAACCCAAGAAAAAGTTTGAAAATTAAATCTAGAGAGAGAAAATTATCCCAAACCCAAGCTTGGGTTGGGAGGAGGTGTTTTTTACAAAATGAGACTAAGATTCTATTTATAATAGGTTTAATTGGGTTTAAATGGGCCAAATTAGCCAGAAAGGCTTGAAGTTCCCGGGTTCGACCAAAATTGGCCCGTGTTGACCAAGATGGTTTATTATTGCTCAAGGTGGATTGATATGGCTCGGTCTTAGGATGGGTCTTGGGTGCTCCTTGGTCAACTTTCCCGCGTGGCTCGGAGATGGCGCGGGGATGGCAGCGTGATGGCGAGCGCGACACTAGGCTTGGCAGGCGCAGGGATGGTAGCGGGCTTCCTGGCCATCTCACATGGAGCGCGAATGGTTGGGCGTTGGCGCGAGCGCTGCCTGCCGGGCGCTGTCGGCAGGCTTGGGCGGGAGCTGCCGGGCCAGGTGCGACACTGGGGAACCTAGTGTCGGCAGTGTACCCAGTGTCGGTGGTGCAGTTTGGCGCGGAGATGGCAACGAATGGCCAAGGGATTGCCACCATTCCAGAAAGTTTACCACTTTGGAACTCCTTTTTTTGGCACAACTTTGGCAAGCCATGGCTTTATTTTTGACCTCCATGCTATAGCTTGAATTCAAATCATCAAACCACCTATTAAATGAGAATTTTAAATATAAAACCCAAGAATTTCACCAACCATAAATCAATTAAAACCATTTAACCCAATTAAACATAAAATCAAAAGATGAACAAAAACCCTAAAATAAGAAAAATAACCTAGAAAACAAAGCTACACGACTCAAGAACAACAAAAATAATATAAAACCCTAATTAAAAATACGAGAAAAACACAACAATTACATGCAAAATAACTACCTCACACTTATCGGTTTGTTCGTCCTCGAACAACGAAAAGGATCGAGAGTGTACATACAATGAACATTGTGTAAAATGAGAAATCCTTGTGCTTATCCTTATTAATATAATGATATTATCAACATAGACTCACTATCGTCAAGCATTGCTCGTATTACTCTTCCTTAAATGAAAACCAAATCGATGACTTCCTCTCAAATGGAATTTTGAGGGTGTTCGCTCAATTCGCTCAAGTCTGTAAGAGATGTATTTACGCTCAAGTCGGACAATACATGCACCTTATAAAGATTTCATAAATCGAACACTCAAAATTGCTCGTAGTACACGACCAAACAAGAATCGAAAGATGTCTTTATTATGGGTTGTAATGTTGGCTATTTGGTAAGGTATGGAACATTTGGATATAGTGGCTAACACACGATCAAACGCGATCAATAACACACAAAATCATAATTTCTAAAACCAAAGCTTATGATCGCTAACACCCTTCCTAATTTGCCAAACATTCATTCGAAACCCTTCCGTAATCTTACACACTTTCCCGACTTTATTTCACAACACTTAGAAGCTTTTTGAATTTCCTACTTTTTACTAAACTTGGCCTTTTTGAATTAGGCTTTTCACTTGAACGCACGCTTCATCACTTTTCGTGATTTGTGTTGAAGTATTATTATTTTTTTTTGTATAAGCAACTCGAAACCCGAAACCCACAATCGATTTCCTTCACATTTCTTGTCAGCTAATCATACACTCTTACCTCATAATTTATGAAGATATAAGAGCTAAAATCGAGCTCGGCTAACAAGAAATGGGACATAGGCTCAAGGGGGTTCATTTGGATTCTTTTTTTAAGTAGCTTAAATATATTGATATGGCCAGAACAAGGGTGATATATGTGCCTCGAGGTCATTTCCAAATTCAATCATGTACGATCAAAATCAAACCTCCTCAATGCAATTTCCATAAAAATGCAAGCAAGCCGATAAATCACACAAGGCTACTCACTAGTTTGCACCGAATTTGGGAGCAAAATCAAAAGAGCATTTAGAGCTTTGCAATCTTTTCACGAGTAAATGTTTATTATATATATATAGGCGGGTTTTGGACGAAGCACAAAAATTCAACTCCTCACAAAAGAGGGCATAAACATGTAAAAACCCGACAAGTAAAATATTCAAACTCCCAAGTACGTGGAGTTGTTCACAATGTAATAACGACTCAAAAGACACAAAAATCGACTCAACCATATAATTGCGCAAATAGTAAGTGTCACTTCGCCAAGGCTCAAGTTAAGAACACAAATCATGCTTTGACAAAAACCGGGACCCTAACCACCTACCCACCACACACTTAAACCATGCATTACCCGCATTTTAATGAAAACCAAGTAAAAGGAGGGGGAATAGAAACTTCCTCAAGTTTTGGTCGAGCTCGGTGGGATCCACCTAGGCATCTAAGAAATCCAAGCAAAAAACAAACATGGCTAGTATCTCCCAGCTTCCTGAACGCTACTCACTTATCCAATATCCCAAGGTTGAAGTCGAAAAACCAAACCTAGAAAAGAAAATTACATAAAATTCAAAAACACAAGAAAATATGTACATGAACCCAAACAAAACGAAACTAAAGACCAAAAAGGACCAAAAGACAACTCGAATATATTTTTTTAAGTTTTCAATTTTTCAAATATTTTTGGATTCTCATTTTAAGAAGAAAGCAAGTAAGAAAGAAAGAAAATAAAAGAAATAAACGAGAAGAACTTGGGTTGCCTCACTTGAAGCGCTTGTTTTGCATCATTAGCTCGATGTACTCCCTTTTTGGTCAAGGCGGGAAGATAACGGGAGGGTCCACCAAAACAATCTCCTCCTTATCGGGAGGGTCTACTCTTTAGAACGTCCTTGGAGCATTGCATAGCTCATATAAGATCCGCCAAAAAGCAAACGTTCCAAGCGGGCAACCGACACTCGTCTCGCCTAGGTCCTTGGGTGTGATGGTGGTTTTGAAGTGCCCCGATGACTCATCAAGGAAGCAAAAGGAATAATGGATGGCTAGCTTGTTCAATATTTTATCGAAAAATGGGGGAGGGAAATGATCTCTCTTGGTAGCCACTTTCAACTTCTTAAAATCAACGTCCTCCAACCCATTGTAGCCCTCGTGGCCACAACTCTCCTTATTCATCTTCAAGAACTAACAAGATGCTCGTCTTGGGCACCAAGTCAATGGGCTTTACCCACTCGCTTTTGAACATCACGAACATCAAGCCCTCCAATAACAACCTCCTCATCCCAGCTCTCACCATATTGTTAGAATAAGGTGACCAACAAGCCAACTTGTGGCTGTGGTCTGACCATTCTCTTGTAACACAATCGGTTTTTATTCGTAATAATATCTTTTATACTTATTGGCATTCCATATCTTTTATCCCATGCTAGTTGCATAGGTATGGACCTGATGAAGTTACTTTATTACGGTGGATTGGTCTAGCAGAACCGTGAGATAATCCAGCACGTAATGTAACTCGTCGAACTTGTTCCTAGTCAAAGGGTTACGCCATAATGAGGATACAGGCCTTTCCCATTAAGAATAGTACTTACTGTATGTGGACCGCATCTCATCGGTCACGGTGTCTGGACATCGACATACATAAGTAGGTGCTCATAAGATGAGTTCACTGAACTCCCTCACCTAGAAATCTCTAAGTGGTTCCCACTCATCGAGTAGATGATTTCTATGGTATAGCGTACAACATTAATCCTTAAGACCCGGACCTCACCGTGACTTCACTAGAGGACAGGCTATGTTGTGACCTGTCTCTGTGTCTCTTTGGAGGCCAATCAAAAGGGGCAATGTTCACATAGTCGGGAATCTAGTGGGAAGTCTGTGCATGGTAGTAGGGGATTCGGACGCATGACAAGTCATGGATGTCCTGTGTGTTCTGATGGTTGATAAATCCTCAGTCTCTGGCCAGAGCTGATAGTGGGGTGTTTGGAGAAATGTGATTCTCTAAATCACACACTAACGGATTATCTTGAATCTAGAACGTACACACAGTTATTGAACTAGAAAGAGGTCTCGATAAACCAATATCTCTTGTTCAATCGGGACATAGATCGCGAAGGGATCATACTGTAGATATAAGATATATCACAAGGTTCTTGCAGGTAGTTCATTTGTATCTAGAGAATTATGACGCGTTTTTACTAGGCGCCTCTCATAATTCGTTGGGTTCTGGTTAGACCAGTGATTAAGTAAAATGAGTTTTATTTAATCAGTGAATCCAAGGGACGAGTTCATATAAGAACAATGTGTAGTTCGAATCACAATGTGTTGTGAACCCAYGGCTAGCTTACACCTGAACCATTGAGGGTCACACCACGTGTTTCCTGATTATTGAAAACGATAGCTAGAAATTAATTGTTAATTTTAGCATAGTTATATGTCAATATGATTGAATCTAAGGTTCATAATTATGATTATCAATTGAGAAAAGTACGAGAAAATTATTTTGGACGCGAAAATATAATTGTTATATTTTTCGGAATTATCGTTTGTAAGAAATGATTTAATTCCAATGGGGTTTTTATTTTAATATTGGGTCGACCCAATAAACCATTTAATATAAATGGGCCAGTGTTTTATTAAATTAAAAGCTTGTATTTTATTTTTAATTGGGCCAATACTATTTTATTAAATTTAAAAAGGCTTCGTTTTTATTTTTCTTAATGGGCCAGCCCACAATTAGAGTTGGGCTTTAATTAATAAAAAAAAATAAATAAAAAAAATAAAAGCTGAACGTGATTTTATAAAAAGGAAATGAAAGAGTTTCGTATAAAAATAGAACACACCAACAACAACACGAGAGATGGATTTTTTCGGAACCCTAGCCACCCTCCCAGTCGTCCACCTCAGGTCGTCGCCGCTTGCCGCCGGCCGCCGCCACACCGAAATGTTCGGTTCTCATTTTTGTCGTTCTCAATCCCTCGACGGATCTAGTGCTCCGTCGTGAGGACGTCGGGACATTCGGTGTGTGATACCGATTATCAGAGTCAAGTGACCGACCACTTCGCCACCGTCAACTCCGCTTCGCAGCCTGCCGTCCGATCGCCGCCAGCGCATTCCCGTCTGCCGCTGCTATCATCCTGCTGCCAAGCCGGAGTTACAACACTCGAAGACCGCTCGTTGCTGTCGAGAAGAATAGGGTGCTTACGCTTGCGCCGCTGCCGCAGCAGCCCGACACCTCCGTGCCCGTTCGTACGCCGCCGATTCGTAGCCGGAGCGCCTGGTCTGCCGCCTCCGCATCGCACCCATCTGCCAAGCCGGAGCTGCGTCCTGCCGTCGTCAAGCCAGGAATCCAACCGCCTCGCACCCGTCTGCCAAGCCAGAGCTGCGTCCGGGCCGTCGCCATTACCGTGAGGTATAAATGGCTGTTCGTTTGTATATATATATGATATATATATATATATTTGAATGCAGTTTGTATATTACATATGTGTGTTGTGTATGTGATTTGCAATATGAGATATATATAATATTATATGTGAGTGATGTGTATGTTAATTGCTTGCTGTGTGTTATACATATATATATGATAAACATATGTGTGCTATGTATGTTGGTTATATATGTATATTATGTATATGCATGCGTATGATATATGATACATATATATATATATATATATATATTTAAAAGGAAATGCATGCATGTTGGTATGTATATAAATATGTTATATATATATATGTTATATGAGTATACATATAACTTTAAATATATTATTAACATATTAATATATATATAATTATTATATATATATTTTTAATATAATAATACATATATATATTATTGTTATATATATATGTATGTTTTATGGAACCGACCATGCTTATTCAATTTTACGAAAATCGAATTGTTTCATTTATAAAGTAATTAAAACATTGTTTGAATTAATTAAAAAATTAAAATGGGCCGTCGTCAATTTGAATACGATTCAAATTCATTTTATTTAAAAAATTTTGTTTTCCGCTGCGCGACGGTACCATCAAATCCCAACAGTGGTATCAGAGCTACTGGTTTTTAAATCAATTAATTGCTTATGTRTTTTTGCTTTCGAGAGCATGTTGAATTTGTTGAGTTGTTGATTTGGATATTATCTTGTGTTGGGAATTTCTTATAGCTGAATATTTGGTTGACCTTAGAATTTCACGGGAAATCACGTGTCAGAGTGTCCGACAGTCTTACGTGTCAGACTGTTTGACAGTCTTATCCTAAAATTTAAATATTCTCGAGTCTCTATAAGATAATTAGTTGATCCATAATTTAATGAAATTAAAAATCAACTAGAGCCCAATAAGATAATCGGTTTTCAAATCAATTTGAATTCGATAAATAGGTGCTGGATTAATTTTTAATTTAAATTGTTAAATTAATTTGAAATTAATAGAACACCAACTGGATCGTTTTAGTTTATCGTTCATATGATCACTGGATGAAACTAAGTTCGATGATGATCCTAAATTGTAAAGAATCAACAATTGATCATAACTAAATTTTGGATGAGATATAAAATTAAAATCCCTCATTCTTAAAGGTTAAGAATTAAAATCAGGCTATAAAGAAAAACCGAATTGTCGTTCTTTTTCTTTCCTTCTACCAACGGTTAGATTATGTGATAGYSTCTTATGGCAGTGCAGTATGCCGTGTTAGCGGGGAGTGCTGTCATAAGAAAAGCTGTAATCTAATTGACATTAGAAGGAGATTTGTATGTGAGATTCTATTGGTTTGACGTGATTGGTCAGATTAACTGGGGATTGCGTTGACCTGATAGAGTTGAGCTTATACGTTTCACATTGGTAGGTCAGACCTGACACACAAAGATTTTGATATTCGCTGGATTAACCTAGGTCATTATCAAGTGTGAGGAAATCTATCTTTAGGGTCACATTATGATGTGATTGAAATTGTTTCTACCTTTGAACAAACATGGCTGGTCAGATTAACTGGGGGTCATGTTTGCGTCATTGGACCTAAAGCCCATTAAAGAAAAATATGTTTTCTCGTATTCTGCTAGAGGGTGGTGGAATTCGAATAAATTAGTGGGAGRACAATTAATATGTAAAAGTCCGAACTGTTAATTGTATTGATTATTTCGAATAAAACTCTAATCATTGTCTTTCTCTCATTCCTCAGCAATTATGTCTAAGAATCCTCTTGCMTCGATCCTTGACCAAAATAAACTCACTGGCCCAAACTTTCTGGATTGGATCCGGAATTTGAAATTGGTGTTCATTGTTGATGAGCGACTCTATGTGCTAACTGAGAGACCCCCTTCTGAACCCCTTCCTGATGATGCCACTGATGCTCAACGTGCCGAACTTGAGAGATAGAAGAAAGATGACGTCCATGCGAAGTGTTATATGATAGCATCCATGGTCCCTGAACTTGCAAGGAAGTATGAGCTTTTTGCTCATGCAGCCGACATCAAGGAGAACCTTGAGTCGATGCATAGTGAGAATACTCGGGCGTCTAGGTACGCAGCGACGAAGGAGTTAATCTCCTTGAGATTGCGTGAAGGGGCTTCGGTCCACGAGCACGTTCTCAAGATGATAACGCTCATTGAGAAGCTGGTGAACTTAGACGTGGTACTTCCT
>BMAC01000049.1:231737-281991 GCA_014905375.1 Phtheirospermum japonicum | reverse complement strand
AATACATGTACAATTGGGGTTTTAAAAGATATTGAGTTGATCATTATAAACTAAAGTAATAATTAAACTAAGGCTAATTAAACTAATTATTCTAACTAGATTATCAACTACGAGCAATAATTAAACTACTTGAACTTACGAACTAAGAATTTAAAGCTAACGAATCTAAAGCATAAATATAAGAAATACCATCAAGCAAATTGCATCATACGAATCTAAGAACGAATAACTAATAATTGAGCATAAATCAAGGTGCATAAATAAACTAGATTAAACCAATATCCAATAACAAGCATAAAAATTATTAAACTAAGAGATTAACTAAGAATTAAACTAGAAATTAACTACTAAATTAACTAAGAGTTTAGAAAACTTATTGTAACTACTAGAAGCAGTAAAAAGCTCCAGCTATTCCGCAGTTTGAACGTTGATCTTGGGCAAAGATGGAATCCCGAACTCGAATTCGATGTTTTGGACACGTTGTTCTTCGATCCTTGATCTCCATCTTCAAATCTCGTTATGAGATGTGGAATTATTGTTATTGGAAGCTATGGAACCCTAGGTGGTCGTGTATTATGTGTCTCTGGTCTCTCTCCTCTGAAAAATCCAAAATATAGAGGGTTTATATAGATATTGCAAGTCTTGGCGCACAAGAAACCCTAAAATCCGAATTTTGGGCCGTTGCGTCGACGGTGCGTTGACTAATGCGCGCTGGTGCTCGGCGTCGGTGCTGCCAGGGCGTGCGCGTCGACTGGACGGGTGCGTCGACTGACGCTCCTTCAGTCGATGATTCAGCAAGTTGCGTCGACGGTGCGTCGACTGACGCTCCTTCAGTCGACGCTTCAGCAAGTTGCGTCGACGGTGCGTCGACTGACGCTCCTTCAGTCGACGCTTCAGCAAGTTGCGTCGATGGTGCGTCGGCCCTGCGTTGACTGACGCGGATCATGGCTAGCGTCAACGGAGCATCGACGGTCACGTCAGTCGATGCGACAGAGCGTCTGTCTCCGTCTCTCGATCTTTTGCTACTCGTTTTGCCGGAAAGCTCGTTCTCCTATTTTTGAACATCGAACTTCATCTATTGCGCACTGAACTCTTCCGGTTACTTAGTTGTAAGGTGAAAATAATGAAATATAACCTATTTCCATCAATTATGAATAAAATACGGTAAAATAAGTCAGAACTATAAAAATACGGAATTATGCTTAAATAGTCCAACTTATACCAAAAACAAATAGAAAAACGAACTAAAAAGCTAATAAAAATAAGGACAAATCTACTCTAATCAACTACCCCACGCTTAATTGGTTTGTTCGTCCTCGAACAAACGATAAATTCAATGTATGATTAGAATTAAAATAAGTTCGAGTAGTGAGTCGTGCTATGCTACATACGTAATTTTGAAAATATAGGTACAAGTCACGCAACGTCAAACACTTGACCATTATTACATTGTCGCTTTAATAAAATCATGCTTCCTCACGAAGGATACTATATATAAGTACGCTCAAAAGCACTCACGTATTTTTTGCAGGGGACGTGTATACACTCAAATCATACAATTATATGCACAATAAATAAGCACAGAAAATCAATCTCTTTTCAATCGCAAATTAAGTGTGTTGTCTAAACTAAGAATCGGAAAAGGTCTTCGTGGGTTGTAATGTAAGGCTCTTTGGACGGGTATGGAATATATAAGGCGTGTGACTAACTCATGATCAAACATGATCAATAACTTACTCAACCTAATCTAATCGAGAAAAAAATTGCTTCACCTAGTACAAAAGAAAAACCTCACAAAATACTCATAACGTAGCCTTCAAAAAGGCTATTCCTCAACTCAAAACTCGTAAACCGACTGAAAGCTCAAAAACCAATTAAGCACAATTGAAGCTTATAGCATGCTTCTTACAAAACTCTTCGCCTTTTAAACATAAGGCTTCATAAAATAAACAATAAAACTCAAGCCTTTACAAGCGCGTAGGCAATTAATCAACACTATCCACCATCCTATTATTATATTTTTTTTATTTCCCCTTTTATTATTATTTTTTATGGGGTATTATTGTTTTTCTTTTTTATTTTTCTTTTTGGATGGTGGTCCTAGATTAAAAAAATTCGTAAAATCATAAATTCCTAATAAAAAATTTCAAGACTTAAATAACCAATAAAAATAGCAAACTCCTACCCCGCGCTTTTAATGGGTTGTAGGGGTCGTTTTAAAAACACTCATGGCTATAGGCATGGATATTTGGCTATGATTGGCTCATTCGGAATTTGTAGTGGCTAGAAATATATGGATATGGCCGGAATAAGGTTTTATATATGCCTTAACTTCATGTTCAAAGTCGACTACACACAGCGGTTTCAAAGAGATATCAAGACTGAAACTTATTCAAGCACATGCAAAGATGATAATCACTCAGGCTACTCACTGGCTTTTTGCATGAAAATGTTTGAAATGACGTTGCTTTTTAGGTTTTGTGAAATCAATTGCGTCCAAGTACCATTTTACAATATATATAGATAATATTTTTTTTTAAATTTATGCACTTATGCACGCTCAAAGACGAATACAAATAATCATACATAGTCAACTTTGACAGGCAAGCCATACAAACACAATTATCGCGCAGGAATAGCAATTAATCACGTTTAAGCATATAATTATTACAGGCCAAGTATCAAATAAAATTACACAATTAATCAATACAAATCACACTCGACCACCCCCCTCTCTAAAAATACCGGCAATCTTCTGATTGCCACAAATACATCCAAAAATCAAAAAGAGGAAGGAAAAAGAAAACATCCCTAAAATATTAGTAGTCGAGCCGCTACTCGTCGATTTGTGTAATTTAGCCTTGCTTCAACGTGCGCGATATGAATTTCCCTAAAAGAAAAAAATAAAACAAGAAAAAACAAAGAAAATAACAATATTTTTGGATTTTATATTTTCTATTTTTTTTTTTTGATGAAGCATAAATAATAAAAATAAAGATACGAGATTTAGAACTCGCGGGAATCGTCATCCTCGGGGTTCTCGTCGACATCCATGCTTGGTGTGGGGTATGCCGCCTCAAATCGTTCCTCAAGCTTCAAAATGCGAGCTCGCATCTTCTTCAAACTCCGACGGTTTTGGTCGTGGTTCGCATCAATCTTCTCGTCGATGATTTAGAGCTTATCGAACATCTTCACTTGAAATGCCCGATTTTCGTCAAAAAATTGGCTACAATCGGGACTCGGGCCCGAAGTAGAACGGCGGGCTTGCTCTATATCCGCGTCGCCATCGTCGTCGTCATCGTGTAGTCGAGACAAAGAACCTCCTTTAGTCGACGACCTCACTCGGGGTGCCAGTGCACGCGTAATAGGTAATGAAGTGGTCCCGAGTGGGCTAAGTCCGTTTCGGATCGAACCCGAAGTGACGGGCGAGGCCGGTGATGTATGGCGCGAAGGAGAGAAGTGGCGACTTGCTTCCCGGAGTACCCTTAGTGACGTTGTAAAGTCCTAGCAAAATTAGAGGGTACAACCGGACTTGACGACCATCAACGAGGCATTGTAGAACATAAAGCTCGGACTTAGTCGAGTAATTTGCCTCGTTCTTTCATAAAATAATGTGCCCGAGGATCTTATAGGCAACGTAAAGGGCGTCGTCTTGAATTTTCGATCAAGGAAAACGCTTGCAATCTCCCGTATTTCCCCCGGTGATCATCCCCCCAAAAGAGGCTAAATCGAAGACTTGAACTCCAACCGGGTGGTCCCCTACGGTCGGGAAACCGAAAATGTTGCCAAAAATCTCCTCGTCTACACTAACGTCATTCCCTCCTAGTCGACAAGTGAACGTCTCGTTGTTCCGGATCGCCAACATGGAGAAGAACTCGAGCATAAGCTCTCTAAATCCGGGAAGGTGCATTTGGGCAAAGTACCCACATCCGAGGCCATCTACATAGCGTGAAAGATCGGTGTGGTGTCCCGACCCATTCGAGGCCTCTTCCTCAAGACCTTGGACGTTCAAGGTTCTATGTGTAGCGAAACCCCACTTGTGAATATTCTTGAACATGTCCCCTTCCTTTTTGTCAAAAATCGGGAACGCTGATCCATATTTCTCCGAGATATCCTTACGTTTACCCGCTCGAGACATTATCAAACAATACGAAAGCGAACGGGAATGATAATTCTTGAAAAATAAAACTTTTTGTTCTTTGGGGAATTTTGTCGAACACTTGGCGTGCGTGTTCAACAAACTAAGTACTCAAGCAATTCTTGTACCAACAACTTCCCAACACAATACAAACAACAATATAACAATTCCAAGATGGTTTCAAGCGAAGTACCTCGGCGATTTTTCGTAGAAACACAAGAGTTGCCCGGAATTGCCCGAATTTGCTTCAAACCCTCCTAGCCCGTTTCGTAGAATTGCTTGAACGAAAATTGGGAGATGAAATTTCTTGGAATTTAGGCTATGGTGGTTAATTTAGTGAGTGCTTGCAAGAGAATTAAAGAAAAGAGAATATGTGAGGATGGAGTTGGAAATTTGAAATTGGGGATGTGAAGAATGAAGAAAAAGAGGGTGTGAGGGTGTTTTAAGTCTGTTTTCTTGGCCATCCCCGCAGTTCAAGACGTCATGGGTCGGGTCGGTGAGTCAAAATCCAAATTTAAAGGCGTTCTGGGCCGGGCGCGTGGCTCGCGTCGACGTTGCATCGATGCCCGCGTCAGTCGACGCGACAGAGAAAAATTTCTCGGCACCAGGCGTCGACGCCGCGTCGACTGATGCGAGCAATCTCGGCGTCGATGCGGGCAGAATCTTGGGCGACTTTTTCTTCGCTCGTTCGATCAATACTCCTTATCCGATTTCTTCCATCTGTTCTAAAAAGATAAAAACCAAAATAAAACAATAAATAAAATAAAAATAAAAATAAAATACAAAAGTATACATAACGCTCGGGTTGCCTCCCGAGAAGCGCAATTTTTCACATCGCTTGCTCGATGCTATTTTGTTCATTTTAGTTCCAACCGTACGGTGGATATCCAAACTCCACCGAATTATGATCTCGACTCTTCTTCTTTTTGTCATAATAAGGTTTCAACCTATGCTTGTGAACTTGAATGGATGAATTTCCGATCTCGTTATACAACGTGGCTATGCTGTACTCATCAGATTCTTTTATGGAGAACGGTCCGCTCCATGTAGCTCCAAAGTCAGCTGGGTCATATTTACGCTCGTGATTATACAGTACTAAATCTCTAACCTCAAACTGCAAATTTTTAACTTCCTTCGTGCGAACCTCTTTTGATTTCTTCTTCTCCCTCGCCCAATCGTCGAAATATGCCTCGCCCTTGTTCTTTTTGCGTGAAAATTTAAATTTTTTGTTAAGGTCGAGGGAATTGTGACTTGGGCGACTTATTGGTGGTTTATGCGGTCGCTCCACATCGAAATTGTCTCCAAATTCTTCTACGATATCGAGTATGTCAATACCTAGCAGCTCGATCAAGTCTTCTCCACTTAAGTGCATATGCTCCTCAAAATCGTCGTGCTCCTTGCTTGAATTGACTCGTTTATCCCCTCCCTCAATAGAGAATCCGGCGTCGTCCCCGTCGCTTAGTTTGTTCAAAGTAGCAATTTCTCGTAACTTGTTGACGCATGATGTAATGGGGTTAACGAATGAATCATCCTCTTGCATGACGGGGGAGGGAGTGTTTTGAATATCTCTTAGAGAAAATGTCACTATTTCGCCCAAAACAGTCATGGTCATCCTTCCTTTGTGAACATCGATTAGCGTATGGGAAGTACACATAAACGGGCGTCCCAGTAAAATGGTATGCTCAGTACCTTCAGTCGGTACCTCGCCAACGTCCATAACCACAAAATCAACCGGAATTAGGAGCTCTCTAACTTGTACTAAAACATCTTCAACTACTCCCAAGGGTCGTCGGGTTGAGCGATCGGCCAATTGTAGGCGCATGGTTGTCGGCATAAGTGGTCCAAGATCAAATTCTTGATAAAGTGAATATGGTAGTAAATTTATCCCTGATCCAAGATCTAACATTCCTATCGCTTTTTGTCCATTGGCCAACGAAATAGTGATGCAGAAACTTCCAGGATCGCATTCCTTTGGTGGTAAAGGCTTCTTAAAAATCGCGCTAACCTCCTTTGGTAAAGGTACGTATTGATTCTTCGCCAAACGTCTCTCTTTCGAAGCAAGTTCCTTAAAGAACTTTACGTAGGCGGTCATTGTTTTGATTACTTCCAACAGCGGTAGATTGATATTGACATTCTTCAAGAGGTTGTATAGTTCCATGAACCTCTTGTTTTCTTTCGCCGGGCGCAACCGGCTTGGAAAAGGAACAGCATCCTTAATTTGCATCGTTGATTGCTTCGGTAGTGATGGTTCGTCTTTGCTAAGGGTGTTGTTCGGAATCGACCCTTGAATGGAACTAGGCACGTATCTATTGGTGGATTTATGTATCTTGTCTACTGGTTTAGGAACAATTTCCTCATCTTGGCCCACTATGCCATTGTCGATCTTCTTCCCACTGCAAAGGACGTGAACCGCCGACGCTTGCTCCAGTTGACTTGGTAGCCTGTCCTTCTCCTTATTTGACCTTGCAAAGTCAGTTACTAGTTGGCCCATAGTTCTTTCCTTCCTATCCATGTTTTTAGCTATATCATGCACAACACCGGAAAGATGGTTAATTCCGCTCACCTTCTTCGAGAGTTCATCAATCTTTGCATTCACCTTCATAAGTCCCCCTCTATTGCTAATCGTCTCGGCCACTTGATTTTGTTGCCAAACCAACAGCTGATCATTTGTTTGAGTCGCATTAGACGCCTTCCCTTGCGTATGAAAATTATTTTGTGGTAGCGGCATTGGTGGTTCTTGAGCATATTGTGGTGGGGGAAATTGTGGATCAGGTGGCATATGGTTTGGATTTCCCGGGCCCCACTTGAAAAGAGGATTATCACGTTGCGGTGTGTACTTCTTTGGATTCGAATAATTTTTGATCGCGTTAACATCCTCATGCTGCTCAATGTTGTTTGGACACATATTCACTGAATGCTGGGCGGATCCACACTTGTTACATGTTACTGCCATTCTTTGTGCAGTGGCCTTGCTAGCTCGCTCGGCTTTCCAAGCAGCTAATTTCTCGTCAAATATCTCCTCACATTTCGCCTTCACTAACTTGCCGTCATCTAAATCAGGATCAGGGATGGAAACTTTGTTAACCCTCATTTTACGAGGCCGAGAGTTGGTTTGTCTAGATTTCTCGCTTTGCCTTTCCAACACCCGCCTCGCCTCGGTGGTTGTCAAATCTCCAAAATCTCCTCCCGCTGCTATCTCTACTTCTCGTTTCCCATGGTCTAATAGTCCATCGAAGAAAAACTGGTTAGTCATCTCTGGAGAATAGTTGTGGTGGGGGCAAGCTTGCAAAAGCTTCTTGTAACGCTCCCACGTTTCATGAAATAGCTCTCCATCCAACTGTTCAAAGGTAGCAATCTGCCTCCGAAGATGCCCCGTAGTTTGGGCCGAATAGTATGGGTTTAAGAATTTCTCGCTGATCATATCCCAGTGAGTCAACGATCCAGGCTTTAGTGATAGTAGCCATGACATCGCCTTGTCCTTCAAGTTGTACAGGAAACAAATCATTTGTACTTCCTCTTGGTGAAGGCCATGAACCACGAATCGCCCCACTTCATCGACAGAGTGGTCCTCATGGGAATTTTCGTGAAAAGTCAGGAGCAAGTTAAGTTGATGCAATTTGATTTCGACTGCCCTTGCGGTAGGTCCAAGAACAATGGCGGACCTAAAAGGTACAACCTTTGGACATGCTAAATCACACTGTCTTGGTGCTCGATCTCCCCTCGGTTCTCTAACTCGATCATTAACTCTCTCATAGTGGTCATCATGTGCGTGATGGTGCTCACGCTCGTATCTCCTTCCGAAATTGTTTTGCTCGTAACCATGATCTTGATTCTCCAACCACTCGTTCACGTGCCTTTGATTGTTAACATAAGCATCACGTTGCAGAAAATTCTCATTCCTAAATGCCATGTTTTCGATGTTGTGTTGACGCATGACATTGTTGTTCACCTCTTTGTTTTTCCTCATATTTGCCATGTTGGGTTGGTGATTTCTATGTTGTGCTGCTGGTAAACTCCTTCGGTTCTCCCCTCGTCTCCTCGCACGTTCTACATGTGTTGCTCACAATTAGCCCAATTGGCTCGGGGTTGTGGTTGTCCATGCAAAATGATTGGTTCACTACCATACCCATTTCGAATGGGGCGTGGTGGTGATCTCAGTGGTGAATCGCCGTTTCGAATCGAATGTGCTCCTAACATAATGCCGGGAGCTTGATCACAAGCAAAATCAGTTGCTATCGAGGAATTGTCCTCGGGAATAAAAATGAGTCTTGGTCTTGGCGGATTTGAACAGTGGACGTTGTCGATGAATGGCGCAAGGTCGCATTGAAGCAATCGCCTTCCTTGCATAAACTCAACAACACGTCAACGTACCAAATGGCAAAAACCAAGGGCAAAATATAAATAAAATGAAAGTAAAAAGAAATTAATGAATCAAAAAGAAAACAAAATGAAAAACATCTTAAATTCCTACTCGTTGCTTCCCCGGCAACGGCGCCAAACTTTTGATCCAAACGTTTGTACACCCAATTTTTAATAAATTAATTTAAAAGCACGTTAGTTAGTTTGCTCGCAAGAGTACGAGGTGACTGTAGGGTGATAAGTTTTACTCGAGTCGTATCTCTCGAGGAAACAACTGTTCGGTCTTTCAGATGTTTTTCTCAATTTACGAACTAAAGTAAATTACATGTACAATTGGGGTTTTAAAAGATATTGAGTTGATCATTATAAACTAAAGAAATAATTAAACTAAGGCTAATTAAACTAATTATTCTAACTAGATTATCAATTACGAGCAATAATTTAAACTACTTGAACTTAAGAAATAAGAATTTAAAGCAACAAATCTAAAGCATAAATATAATAACTACCATCAGACAATCGCATCATACAAATCAAAGAACGAATAACTGAGCATGAATCAAGGTTCATAAATAAACTAGATTAAACAAATATCCAATAACAAGCATAACAACGATTAAACTAATTAAACTCGAATTAACTAAGAGATTAACTAAGAATTAAACTAACAATTAAACTAGAAATTAACTACTAAATTAACTAAGAGTTTAGAAAACTTATTGTGACTACTAGAAGCAGTAAAAAGCTCCAGCTATTCTGGAGTTTGAATGTTGATCTTGGGCGAAGATGGAATCCCGAACTCGAATTCGATGTTTTGGACGCGTTGTTCTTCGATCCTTGATCTCCGTATTCAAATCTCGTTATGAGATGTGGAATTATTATTATTGGAAGCTATGGAACCCTAGGTGGTCTTGTATTATGTATATCTAGTCTCTCTCCTCTTAAAAATTTGAAATATAGAGGGTTTATATAGATATTGCAAGTCTTGGCGCACAAGAAACCCTAAAATCCGAATTCTGGGCCGTCGCGTCGACTGACATGCGCTTGTGCTCGGCGTCGGTGCTTCCAGGGCATGCGCGTCGACTGGGCGGGTGAGTCGACTGACGCTCCTTCAGTCGACGTTTCAGCAAGTTGCGTCGACGGTGCGTCGACTGACGCTCCTTCAGTCGATGCTTCAGCAAGTTGCGTCGACGGTGCGTCGGCCCTGCGTCGACTGACGCGGATCATGGCTCGCATCGACAGAGCGTCAGTCGATGCGACAGAGCGTCTGTCTCCGTCTCTCGATCTTTTTCTACTCGTTTCGCCGGAAAGCTCGTTCTCCTATTTTTGAACATCGAACTTCGTCTATTACGTACTGAACTCTTCTAGTTACTTAGCTGTAAGGTGAAAACAACGAAATATCACCTATTTGCATTAATTACGAATAAAATACGGTAAAATAAGTCAGAACTAAATGGGAAGTTTTTGAAGTTTTTCCTATAGTTGTTGATAATTTGAGTAGAAGAATACTAATATTAAAGTAATTCTTCAACAGGATCTTGTTATTTATTTTATAAACTTAGATAATAGACTAGAAACTTTCTTATAAAAATATTATATAAGGTTTGTATATAAAGTTAAAAACTCTAAATAAATAGTATAGAAATGTCATATAAAAAATATTTTACAAGATTTATATATAAAGTTAAAAACTCTAAATAAATAGAATAAAAACATCTTTATACAAATATTTTAAATAAATATGAAGGGATAACTTGAGGAGAAAATAATAGCAGTCAATATGATATCCAATATAAAAACGTCTTTATACAAATATATTTTAAAATAAATACGAAGGGATAACCGAGAGAAGTCCATTTATGATGGTAATTTGGAGTTTTTTTTTATAGAAACTAAATTGCATATAAAATACGGAATTATGCTTAAATAGTCCAACTTATACCAAAAACAAATAGAAAAACGAACTAAAAAGCTAATAAAAATAAGGACAAATCTACTCTAATCACTGGGCGGGCTCGGCAGGCATGGCGTGCAGGCGTCGGCAGCGCTCAGAAGGTGCGGGCGGACTCGGCAGGCTTGGCGCGCAGGCGATCGACTGGCACGACAGTCGATCGATATAGCTCTTGGCGTGGGCGGGAACACACTGTTGAGCAGTCGATTCAATTGCTCGGCAGTCGATTCGGCAGCGCTCGGTGCTCTCGGCAGCTATGGTGTGCAGGCGTCGTCAGGCATCGGCCACTCTCAGTGGGACCGCTCGGCAGCTGTCGGCAAGTCTCGCAGCTGTGCGCGGCATGCTCGGTAGCGCTCGGCAGCTGCCGGCAGGTCTCGGAAGCTGCGCGCGGGCATGTTCGGCTCGCGTCGGCTCGGTTCATTTTTCGGGCCTCGATGACTTCACCTATAAAATAGGAATGTAAACCATAAAAAATCATGATTTACCACAATCCTCAAGTTAATCGAACCATTTAACCAAATTATATATAAAATTAACAAGAAATACGAAAAACAATAAAACAAGAAAAACAACCTAAAAACCTAACAAAAAATGACTCAAAACTACTAGATACAAACCTAAACCCTAACTAAGAACACAAGGAAAAATGCAACAATTACATGCAAAACATTCATCCTCGAACAAATGAAAGAATCAAAATCAAGAAGAAATGAAGGTAGTTAGATAAAAGAGTCATGTTGAGCATATAATATAGTTTTGTAAATATAAACACTTTTCTCGTAAATTCTTAAGCTAAGCTCGTGTCACCTTTTCACCTTGAAATCAAAAGAATGCCTTCTCTTAAAAGGGAAATATATATGATAGTGCACTCATTCGATCGTGTTTTTCAAAAGGTAAGTGTATACGCTCGAGTCAACATAAACATGCATTCAACGACTTATGAAGTTCAAAGACTCGTACATCGCATATAAGTGTACACATTTAATCACGAATCGGATTAGGACTTTTAGGGTTGTAATGTAAGCTCTTTGGTAAGGTGTGTCATATATAAAGATGTGTGGCTAACTTGCGAGCAAACGCAATCAATAACTCACTCAATTAACTATTTTCAAGCTCAGAGCATAGTTTGCTCCTCATTCCTCCCAAAACAACCATATAACACTATTTTTCGCCTTTTATAACTAAGGCTATTTCTAACCCAAATCCCCAATATTTGCCTTTATACATAGGCTTATTTTTAATATCTATATGCTTTTAAAGAGCTTAAGCACCCTTAATGTCCTCTTCTTTTTCTATATACATTTTTTTATATATATACTCGACTAGTTCCCACCCTCTAAACGTCAATCTCAATAGACCAATAATAAATAAACCCTCATCTCACAAACTTAAATGAAATAAGAACTATGATGATGCTCATGGCTAACAAGAGACAGTGTAAAGGCTCAAAGGGGCTTATTAGGAATTTATAGTGGTTTTTATTTTTAAATATAGTCAGAATCGGGTTTTATATGTGCCTATCGTCATTTTCAAAATCAAATGTACACATGCGACTTAGAGACCTCTCAAAACACTTAACAAATCACTGCATGTAATGTTGATAATCACGCAATGCTTCTCACAAGGCTTTTATTCAAACTTTGAAAGCAAGGTGATCGAGTTTTGAAAGCTTCACAAAATTGCTAACGACTAAGTGTTATTTTAAATAATTATATATAAATATGTTTTGAAAAATTTGCACTAAACAAGCTCAAAAGACTCTAATGATAGATCACACCATACATAATTTCGACAGGCAAGCCAGTATAAACACAATAAGCATGGGAATGATCTCGACATAGGTTGAAATAAACAGTTGGTTAATTCATACGTAGTTACTAAAAAAAGTAAAATGATAAAAACGATTTGAATTATGCATGCAAATTGTTCCATCTGGTCGGATATAGCACTCGTCCGAATGGATAAGGTGTAATTAACATGTTCGACCGGTGGTAATTTTTGTCCATTCAAATAGGAAGACAGTAAGTTTTATCCAGTCGGATATCACTATCCATCCGATCGGATGATACCTTTTTCGGTTGAATTTCCACCGATTTCACCCCCCCCCCCCCCCCCCCCTTTAAAAAAGAAATTAGGAAACTCCTGGTTGCTGACCAAAATAAATAATAACGGGGTAGGGACAGTTCAAACATGCAAAAATTCGAGTCAGTTATTTAAATACAGACACTCACGCACCCAACACAAATGAGAAATTAAAATAAAAGAAAAGTTTGGATAGAAATGATACAAATTGGGGCACGGTCCTGATTATTGGTCCATGTCGTCCAGAGGTGGTGGTGGGTAGAGATGCTCGATCCTCGTCAAGTGTTCATCAATGGAGACGAGGTATCCGTGGTTGGCTTGGACGTTGTCGTTCAACCTGGCTAGATATTGGTTCGTAGTGGCCATGTTGGCATCCAATCTCTCCAAGGAACCTCGAAACGTCCTTGCTTCCTCTCGTGCCTCCCACGCATCCTGGCGAGCGTTCCGAGCGTACTCCTCTTGATTGAGGCTCAGTTGCCTCATTTGATCCACCACGCTCACTTGGAAATCCTACTGCTTCCTCCATTGCGCATCCGAGTAATATTGATAATTACTCGACCCTTCTCCATACGAGCCTCCCCCGTAGCCACATCTGTAACTACCATACTCGAGACCTTCCTCGTAGTCTCCGTGCTCGTATCATTAGAAACCCGTGTTTCCATCATCCTCGTCCTCCTCGTCATATTCCTCATTCTCTTTATAATCCTCGTCATCCTCGTCGTCATCAGTGTCGTCATCCTCATCTTCGTCAGTCCTTGACTTCTTCGAACTTTTTTTTTTCGAGGGCATCAAGAAGGTTGGAATGGATATGTTCTGATCGTTGAAGATTTTTCTTTCAACAAGCATTAGCACGCTCGGATATATAACATCATCGTAATAAGGGTCGCAGTCGTGGTGTCGTGCAAGCTCGGTGATGAACGCGCCCAATATGAGCTTCGCCCTCTTCCTATCGTTCATTCATTGAACGTTCTCTATCGCGGCCATCAGTAGCGGATAGAGTTTCGTGTCACCCCAGTGGTGCGCAATCCACAGGGCTCGCAATCCGGATGACGAGATCCGCGTCATGTCCTCCTTCCCCAAAAACACTTGCATGAAAAATTTATACGTCAAGTACATGGAATTCGACCGTATTGAAGTGGAATTAAAACGGAATCCGGGCTCCGATGGTTCTCCTGAAAGTTCCTCCCACCAAACCTTCTTGTCGTAATCATCGTGTTAAAACGACTCATCCCCAATTTGTCACTATTTATTCTGAAGATGTCATCGAGGTATCTTTTGGTGGTATGAAATGAGCGGTTGCGGAGTCGGTAATCGAAAGATCCATCGGCAACCAGCTTGTAAGTTGTGAAAAACTCAAGCATTAGAATTCGGTGGCCGGGTTGCTTAACGTCCACCCATTTTTCCAAGTCGAGGGCCTTGATGCCAGCCATGAATTTCTCCACCGTTTTATCGCCCATTGCGATTTGGCAATTCTAAAAGTCTGTATCAATGTGCCGAGGAGCGTAAACGTCTCTTGTAATTAATGGTTTAAATAATGTCTCCTCTCTTTCATCGATCAAGTCAAACAGAGTGAAGCCTCCCCCGGTGTTGCTCGTTCATTTCCCATGGTTTCTCCCGGAGTTATTTCCTTTCCTCGTTTGTGAACCAGAAGCCATTGCAATTAAAATTTCAAAAATTTGAGCACAAAAAACTCTCTCAGGACTTTCGTCGAACACCTACTGTGCAGCACACTTTCAACCAAGAACAATCTCCAATTTCTCCCAACAATCACTCCCTTTTCAAAATCCTTGCAAATGAATTCCCAAGCAGTTTAAAGAGCTTGACTTCAAGCCATTTTACCTCTCGAATCGTGGAATTGTGTTCTTGAGGTTTGAGAGAAACCAATTGGGCTTGATTTTTTTCTTTCGAACGGATGGAGTTGCTTGAATTAGTTCTCCAATTGGATATGTTTGCTTGAAGGAATATGGGATTAAGATTTCTTTGAAAATGATTTTGCTCTTTTGCTCTGTAAATATAAGAGAATAATTAGTTGAATTGTGAAACTTTTTAGTTTAAGAAACTAACTTATATGGAAACTGCGCTGTCGTCCGATCGGATGATGGCCCTGTCCGATCGGATGTGAGTCCAGTGTGTTTGGTCTGATCGGATAGTGCTTCTGTCCGGTCGGATGGTTTTCCAGTAACTTTTGTCCGATCAGTTTAACTCTCTATCCAGTCGGATTGTACTGTTCGCTGTGAAATTTTTTTATTATTATTTTTATTAATAATTTTTTTTTGTTTTTATGTATATATATTTTTTTTGTATTTTAATTAACATATGTACATGGATTTTTCCCTTCAAAAACTCACGAAAAGATTCGTTAAATATAATTAAATTGCGCAAACATAAATCCTTTATTTATTCGATAAGTGAGCATAATTTCTCTTTTTTAAACTAGAAATTCAACCAAACGACAATAAGCCAAATCCCGAACATCATCGCATAAAAATATGGTAAACAAGGAACTAAGATATGATAACCCTATTTGGGCTAGCAGGTGGGTTAGGTCCATAGGCCACGTCTTCAAGGTTTTTGATATCCTCCTCCATCTCGACACTCTTGGCCTTGAGTTCGACGATCTTGTCATCCGCTTTGGCCAAATATTTATGGAGTGTGGCTATGTCTTCCATCAGGGTAATCTCCTCGTAGATGTAGTTGGAGATGTCAGCCCTCATCTCGTTCATTGTTTCCCGTTCTTCCTCCAATTTCGTTTCAAATCTCTCCACCATATCCTCATACTTTTTTCGAGTCACCCATCTATAGCCAAGGTTAATGGGGGATGGGTTTTCGCTCATGCTTTTCAGTGAATATTCAAACACCGTGGAATTTGTAAAGAAACCAATGGTTGTGAAGAATAAGATCACTGACGATGGGCTTTTATAGGGGTAAGAGGCTTAGGGGATGGGAGTCTAAGGATCTTTTAAAATCAAGACATTCCTAGTTTTTTTCTTGAGTACCAAAAATAAAAAGATTAAAAATCAGCTAATATTCAGCATAATCCTCATCAAATCAGACTTACCTTGCATAAAACACTTACCAAATCTGCATTTAGAATCAGATAATTTCGCCGCAATATCCGATCGGATAGTATTTTGTCCGACCGGATTTTATGCATTCAGCCTTTCTGGTCGGTCATCACTATTGTCCGGTCGGATGGGAGTCTAAAAAGTTTGATCCGACCGGTTTCATTCATCCCTCCGATCGGATGCCTTGTGCTGAAGGTTGATTTTAAGCTTTCTAAACATCTTAAAGCATAAACAACAGCTACCAATATGAACAATACGTACAGAAATGGAAAGAAAATAAAAACACTTGGGTTACCTCCCAAGAAGTGCAACTTTTAACGTCCTTTGCTAGACGTTACCTCGTTTCGGTTCAAGACTCTCGAAGTGGATCGTCAAGAAGCATGACTTCACTATCGGTTTTAGGAATGGGCACCCCATGATATAATATAACCCGATGACCGTTGACTTGGAACGTGGAGTTGCTTTTCTCATCGTATAAAGTTACGGCCCCGAATTTGTTGATACTGGTGATCAAATATGGCCCACTCCATTTCGACTTGAGTTTTCCTGGAACAATTTGAAACATGAGTTAAATAATAAGGCTAGTTTACAAGCTTGAGTTTTGGAACAAGCTTTATTTCATGCACATCTTTCATCTTTTGCTTGCTTGCCCATGCCATTTCATAAGAATCATTTCTTATCTCCTCCAACTCGCTCAACTCCAACTTCTGAAATTCGCCGGCCTCGTTTACATCCATGTTCAGTTTTCGTATTGCCCATTCCGCCTTGTGTATGATTCGAACTTTTATGTACCTACTTATAAAGATTTGTCAAATTTTAAAAGCTCGCCCACAAGAGAACGGGATCGTGTGTAGGTTAGTAAGTTGAATCGAATCGTCTCTCAAGGAAAACTAGACTCGGAAGTTCTTTTTGTTTTTGTTGTTCACGAATAAGAAATAAAAATAAAATCCTAATCTAAACACATAAAAACGATAAATTGATCTAAACAAAGAATACTAAAATTCAAGAGTTTTGAAACTAATTGAGAAACTTGGGTTCTAGAGCTTCGAATCATTTCCACGATCTCTAGGGATAAACCCAATTGATGGTTCACGACGATTCTAGGCTCTAGACCCGTTAAATCTAGCCAATCAATTTCATCAATCTGAACATAATAATCCCAACATCATCGTCACCAATCTCAATATCATACAATTCATTATCATACATGGGGGGGTTATTGTTGAAGATTAATTATTAAACTATCAAGCATGAATTTAAAAGCATGAAAATTAATTAAAATAAATTAAATGAAAAGAAAAGTTACTAATTAAACGAGAAGAAAGTTCCAACGTTCCGGAAGCAAATCTTGAATCTAAATTATCTAAGAACTAATCTAAACTAATATAAAACTAAGAATTTAGAACTAAGAAATTATGAAAAGTAACTACGAAATTAAACGGCACTCGTTGGGGTTGTCAGGCCCTAAGAGACCTTAAAAACCTAGGAATATGATTGTGTATCTAAAAATCCGAAATACATAGGGTATTTATAGTTGTGGGAAGTCTTGGGCAGCAAGAAACCCTAAAAACGCGTTTTCAGCACGTTGGCATCTATTTACGTCGGTTATTGCATCGACTGATGTAAACTGGTAGACGCTACAGAGAGTCTTGTAGGCAGGTGCGTCGATCGACATCGGTTCTTGCATCGACCGACGTAAACTGGTTGACGCGACAGAGAGTTCGTGGGCAGGTGCGTCGATCGACATCGGTTCTTGCGTCGACCGACGCAAACTGGTCAACGCGGGCGGACTGGTCGAGCGACGCATGCAGCAGTCGGCAATGCTCGGCAGGGCTGGTCGGCAGTGCTTGGCAGGCTTGGTCGAAATTGAATTGTTCCAGATTGAGTAACCGTTATAGAAAGTCGGCAGCTTCAAATTCTTCAAATCGCGGCCCGTTTTCGCTGAAACTCTACTCGTTTGCCCATCCTTTACTAAGTCCAAACTCAAATACTTCTAAATACCTAAAATAATCATAAAATTAATTAATTATAATTAAAATATTATAAAACAAGTTGGAGATAAGAAAATACAAAAATGTGCTCAATCTATCCAACTTTCACCGAAAACAATAAGAAAGACTAAATAAAATACTAACTAAAATCTAGACATTTTTCGTGCTAATCAACTACCCCACGCTTAATTGTTTTGTTCGTCCTCGAACAGATGATAGATTCAAAGTATAACAAGAAAGAAAATAAGCCCAAGCAATGAGTCGGGCTATGCTACATACATAATTTTGAAAATATAGATACAAGTCACGCAACTTCAAACATCCACCCTTATTACATTATCGCTTCAAAATCAAATTCATGCATCCTCTCAAAAGGGAAATATATATGTGCGTGTACACTCAAAAGCACTCAAGCATTGCTGCATAGGATGTGTATACACTCAAATCATACAAATACATGCACAATAAATAAGAACGGAAAATCAATCTCTTTTCAATCGCAAATTAAGTGTGTTATCGAACTAAGAATCGGAAAAGGTCTTTTCGGGTTGTAATATAAGTCGTGTGGCTAAATAACTCACCCAACCTAATCTAATCACGAAGCAAGTTGCTTCACCTCGCTCAAAATAAAACCTCACTAAACACTCATAACGTAGCCTTGAAACTTAGGCTATTTCTCAACTCGCAACTCTAAACCGACTTGAAGCTCAAACCACTAAATCAAAATTGAAGCTTATAATGTCCTTCTTATTCAACACAACTCTTTTGCCTTTTAAAACATTAGGCTTTATAAAAATAAACAATAAACTCAAGCCTTAATTAGCGCGTAGGCAATTAATTAACACTATCCACCATCCTATTTTATTTCTCTTTTTTTTATTCCTTTTCTTTTAACTTTCCCCATTTTATCATTTTTATGGGGTTTTTATTTTCTCTCTTTTTTTTTGGGATGGTTGTCCTAAATTACAAAAATTCAAAAACATCATAAATTTCTGATAAAATCTCCAAAACACTAATAAACAATAAAAATACGAACTCCTACCACACGCTTTTAATGGGTTTGTAGGGGTCGACTCAATAAAATCACTCAGGGCTAAAGGCATAGATTATTTGGCTATGATTGTGTCATTCAGAATTTATAGTGGCTAAAAATATATGGATATAGCCAGAAATAGGGTTTATCTTTTTTCTGTGCCTTAACGTCATGTTCAAAGTCAACTACACAGCGGTTTTAAAGAGATCTCAAAACTGAAACGTATTCAAGCACATGCAAAGATGATAATCACTCAGGCTACTCACTGGCTTTTTGCATGAAAAATTTCTGAATTGACGCTTCTTTTAAGGTTTTGCGAAATCAATTGCGTCCTAGTACAATTTTGCAATAAATAATAATTTTGAAAAATTTTATGCACTTATACACGCTCAAAAGACAAGAACTTCTAGACATACTTAGTTAACTTCGACAGGCAAGCCATACAAACACAATAACGCGCAGAAATAGCAATCAATCACGTAAAAGATTTCAGATTTTTGCAAAATTTTCAAATATAAATCATACTCAACCATCCCCCCCTCTAAAAATACGGCAATCTCCTGATTGCCCTAAATATAAAGAAAAGCACATCAAACGAGGAAAGGAGTAAGGGAACGTCCCTGAAAAATAGTCGAGCGACTCAAAAAAGTGCTTGTGCAATCATCCTTCACCTTAAATTCCGTGATCGAAAATGTCTTGAATAAAACCTATAAAGGCAAAACAAACGAACAAAAACAAATAGTAACACTTCAAGGAAAAAGAAAAGAATACCAATACCTGGGTTGCCTCCCAAGAAGCGCTTGTTTAACGTCGAAAGCTCGACGCCTTCTACGAACGATGCTATCCTAGATCTAAGAAAAGGTGACGATCGTGACACGCCTTAGTGTTCTCCAAAATTAAGCATATGCAATGTAAATTTCCAAGGCGCGCATGGTAAGCAATTCGCAGAACTAAAACCCCAATTCGCTTCGGTGGTCGAAAAAGCGAACAATCTATCACCATGAACATATCAACAACAAATTTGGGAACATAATGATCCACAATCTTCGGAAATATGAGGAAATCCGTCGAACATAAGAATTCATCCACACCCAATCCATTCTCCATCGTTTTGCTAAAATCCCCCTCAACGTCTTCAATAATATGGGGAACTAAATTCGGGCATAGGGCTTTGGAATTTTCCTCAAACAACTCGTCCACCATCTCCATCTTAATATCCATCAAAGCCTCGGGTGGCACAAAAAAAACTCGGTCTTCGCATACTCCTTGATTAATTCGTCCACTAATTCAAAATTAAAATCCACTAACGGTTCGTGTGGCATAACTTCCTCCTCTAAAAATTCATCAAAATTTATATCGTCCACCACAACGTCGTTTGCATTTATCTCCAAAATTGTTGCCTCCCAGTTGAAGAAATTGGCATTGTCGTCTAAACCATCTAGTTTAAGAGGAGTACATTCATCTTCAAAAATCGGCTCATCCACTACATCATCCTCGATCATGGGTGGCTCAATAAGAGGCTCGATCATCGCATCCATCTCCAAGTTTCTTCTATCGCCGTTTCTACAATGGGCATCGCATCTCCTCTATTCTCAATGAGCTCCAGTGGCCGTGAATCTCCAACGTCGCTTGGGTTCTCCAGTGTCAACACCTCCTCATAATCATCCATGAAATCCTCGAAAAGCGCAAGAGGGGCGATCTCCATTACATCCCCAATCTCTTCCTCATTTGGCTCCATCACATCATCCGCATAAATATTGAGAAAGCTCGAATTCGTGAGATCCACAATAAGCTCCAACGACAAGTTCTCCACATTCTCATCCAAAACTTCATTAATTAGCAAAGGGGAAGCGATCTCAACTAAATTCTCCATATCCTCCTCTTCACATGTATCCTTTAGACAAGTATTCAAACTCGAATCCTCAACCTCTAAGTTGGGATCAATCACATCAGAAAGTGGCAGCTCATCCTCATTGTTCAATAATATGGATAAATTAGCCATCATTTCACCACACATATTCTCTATATTTGCCACACTTTGACGCATAGACTTACGAATTTGACGCATAGACTCCGAAATTGGGTCCATAGACTCAACAGGATCATCTTCTTGCATGGGCAATGGAACAATGTCGTCTCAAAAACTAACGATCTCAGCTTCTTGATCTTGTTGCCCCTCCAAAAATTGATCATCTGGTTTATATTCTTCATGGCTCGTACAATCTCGGACGGCGACAACTACCTCCTGTGGCTCATCATCAAATGTTACCAAACATTTATGCGTCATATGCCCTCGGCATCCACAACGATCACACATTAAATTAGGTACGAAGAACATCCTCATGAGTTTATCGCCTACTTCATACCATGTTCACAGAGAATCGGGCTCTAGCCTTTCAAACCATTTCATTGCTTCTTCCTTTAGTGCAAAAGTGAAGAGTCACATCTTCACTTGATCTCTTGTAAGCCCGAGAAGTGGAGAACTATCGGTGATGAACTCGAATTTCTGAATGAATATAAGGGCATCTTCGTTTGGACGTCCATAAAAAATCGGGAGATTCAATTGGTCGTACTTATCGGGAAAGTAATTATTCATCGCGTTGCTCAATGGAATGGGCGATCGAAGTGCATGACGCCAATCGAACGGTGGTTCATCGTACGGATAATACATTTTTTTTAATAATTTTTTAAGAAAAATTAATATTTCGATTTTTTTAATTTTTTTTTTGAAAAATGGTTTGATAAATCTTGGGTTTTGGTTGTAGACTTACCTTGCAAACACAACACTCAACGCAAAAGATTAAACGCACCGGTAAAAAAAAATTAAAACGAAAAATCACAAAAAAAAAAATTAAAGATAAACGAAACAAAAATAAAAACACAAATAAGGATAATGAAGAGCAAACACAAAATTCACAACCTTTAGTTTTTCCCGGCAACGGCGCCAAAATTTTGATATGAACTTTTGTGTACCTACTTATAAAGATTTGTCAAATTTTAAAAGCTCGCCCGCAAGAGAATGGGATCGCGTGTAGGCTGGTAAGTTGAACCGAATCGTCTCTCAAGGAAAACTAGGCTCGGAAGTTCTTTTTGTGTTTGTTGTTCATGAATAAGAAATAAAAAAAAATCCTAATCTAAACACATAAAAACAATAAATTGATCTAAACGAAGAATAATAAAATTTAAGAGTTTTAAAAATAATTAAGAATCTTGGGTTCTAGAGCCTCGAATCGTTTCCACGATCTCTTGGAATAAACCCAATTGATGGTTCACGACGATTCTAGGCTCTATACCGTTAGATCTAGCCAATCAATTTCATCAATCACAACATAATAATACCAACATCATCAACACCAATCTCAATATTATACAATTCATTATAATACATGGGGGGGTTGTATTGTTGAAGATTAATTATTAAACTATCAAGCATGAACTTAAAAGCATGACAATTAATTAAACTAAATTAAATGAAAAGAAAACTTACTAATTAAACGAGAAGAAAGTTGCAGCGTTCCGGAAGCGAATCTTGAATCTAAATTATCTAAGAACTAATCTAAACTAATCTAAAACTAAGAAATTATGAAAGTAACTACGAAATTAAACGGCACTCGTTGGGGTTGTCAGCCCCTAAGAGGCCTTAAAAACCTAGGAATATGATTGTGCATCTAAAAATCCGAATTACATAGGGTATTTATAGTTGTGGGAAGTCTTGGACAGCAAGAAACCCTAAAAACACGTTTTCAGCACGTTGGCATCTATTGACGTCAGTTATTGCGTCGACCGACATAAACTGGTTAACGCTACAGAGAGTCCTGTGGACTGGTGCATCGATCGACATCGGTTCTTGCGTCGACCGATGTAAACTGGTCGACGCGACAGAGAGTTCGTGGGCAGGTGCGTCGACCGACGCAAACTGGTCGACGCGGGCGGGCTGGTCGAGGCGACGCAGCAGTAGTCAAGCAGCCGCTCGGCAGGGCTAGTCGGTAGTGCTCGGCAGGCTTGGTCGGTATTGAACGGTTCCAGATTGAATAACAGTTATAGAAAGTCAACATCTTCAAATTCTTCAAATCGCGACTCGTTTTCACTGAAACTCTACTCGTTTGCCCATCCTTGACTAAGTCTAAACTCAAATACTTCTAAATACCTAAAATAATCATAAAATTAATTAATTATAATTAAAATATGATAAAACAAGTTGGAGATAATAAAATACAAAAATGTGCTCAATCTATCCAACTTTCACCGAAAATAATAAGAAAAACTAACTAAAATACTAACTAAAATCCAGACATTTCCGTGATAATCAGTGTGCTAACTCGACCGGGAGATGACAAGCCTTTCCATAAACTAAACGAAAAGGACTCATGACCGAAATTATTTTGTGGGCCGTTCGATACGCCCATAATGCATCAACGAGTTTCATCGGCCAATCTCTCCGGTTTAGCGTTACTGTCTTCTCCAAAATGCCCTTGATTTTTCGATTACTTGTTTCCACTTGTCCTGCCATTTGTGGATGATAGGGAGTTGATACTTTATGTCGTACCCCGTATTTTCTAATCAACCGTTCGAGAGAATGGTTACAGAAATGGCTACCTCGGTCACTTATTATTGCTCTTGGCACTCCAAAACGACTGAAAATGTTCTCGTGTAAGACCTTGAGAATGATCTCGGAATTAGCCTTCCGGGTTGGTATTGATTCCACCCATTTCAAGACATAATCAACTCCAATAAGGATGTACTCATACTCTCCACTCTTCGGAAATGGTCCCATGAAGTCGATGCCCCATACATCAAAGGTTTTGATTACTTTATTCAAAACCAATGGCATCTCGTTACTCTTTGATTAACGTAGATTTGTCCTTATTTTATTAGCTTTTTAATTCGTTTTTCTATTTATTTTTGGTATAAGTTGGACGATTTAAGCATTAATTCCGTATTTTATTGTTACAGCTTATTTTACCGTGTTTTAATTGTAATTGATGCAAATAGGTGATATTTCGTTGTTTTTCACCTTACAGCTAAGTAACTGGAAGAGTTCAGCGCGTAATAGACGAAGTTCGATGTTCAAGAATAGGAGAACGAGCTTTCCGGTGAACGAGTAGCAAAAAGATCAAGAAATTGAGACGGACTTTCTGTCGCGTCGATCGACACGAGCGTCAACGCTCCATCGACGCGAGCCATGATGCGCGATGATCGACGCCCAGCCGACGCAACGTTCTGAAGCGTCGATTGAAGAGGCGTTGGTCGACGCAACTTTCTGAAGCGTCGATCCAAACACGCGTCAGTCGACGCACCCGCCCAGCCGACGCGCATACCCAGGCCGCATCGACGCCGAGAGACAGCCTGCGTCGATCGACGCAGCGTCGACGCGATGGCCCAGTTTCGCGATTTTAGGGTTTCTTGTGCGCCAAGACTTGCAATATCTATAAATACACTCCATATTTCGGAGATACAGAAGAGACACGACCTCCTAGGGTATTTTAGCTTATAATAAACATAATTCCACATCTCATAAATGATATTTGTAGACGGAGATCAAGGATCGAAGAACAACGCCTCCAAAACATCGAATTCGCGTTCGGGATTCAATCTTCGCCCAAGATCGACGTGCAACTCCGAAATAGCTGGAGCTTTTCATTGGTTTTCTTAGTTCCAATAAGAACTCTAAACTCATAGATAACTTCGTAGTTAATTTATTAGTTAATTCTAGTTTAATTAGTTTAATCGTTTCATGCTTGGATATTGGATAATTGATTACTTTAGTTTATTTATGCGATTGATTAATGTTAGTTGTTCGTTCTTAGATTCATATGATACATTGCTTAGTTATAATTTCTTATGTTCATGCTCTTAGATTCGTTAATTAGGTTTCATTCATGGTTGCGTATTATTGTTAGTTTAATTAAAGCTCGTAGTTGATAATCTAGTTTAGAATAATTAGTTTAATTATCCTTATTTTAATTACTGCTTTAGTTCATAATGATCAATTCAATCTCTTTAAAACCCCAAAAGTACATGTATTTTATTTCAATTCCTAATTGAGAAAAATATCCGAAAGACCGAACAGTTGTTTCCTTGAGAGACACGACTCGAGTCAAACTCATCACCCTACAAGTACCTCGTACTCTTGTGAGCAAACTGACGTGCTTTTAAACTATTAAAAAGGGGTGCACAAAAGTTTGGTTCACTCTTCCTTTTTGAGCCCGATACATCGAAGATTTCGATTACTTAATTTTCTTGTAGTAATGGTGTGCGTCGATAATTAGTGAGGGCCAATATAATCCATATTGGAGAACTTTGAATGCTGTCTTTTAGCTTCTGAAATGTCCTCCCTCGTCATGACAAAACCTCAACACGTCAATCTTTTCTTCGTCTAGTACACACCATTGATAAAGACCATCCTTGCAACGTTTATATAGGTATGGATCATCCCAAAAGAAGCTCCTGCATTTAGACAAAAACCTCTTTCTTTCTTGTGCAGAAAGGTGGTTAGGGATAATATTACATGCAATATAATTGACAAAATCAGCATACCAAGGCTCACCAATGTTTTCAACAATGTTAGCATCCTCATACGGAAAAATATCATCAACAAAATCAAGTTTTCCAGACTCACTTTCTACTAACATGCGAGATAAATGATCGGCAACCACATTTTCACATCCTTTTCTATCCTTTATTTCAAAGTCTAATTCTTGAAAAAGGAGAACCAAACGAATCAACCTTGGTTTACTTTGGATTTTAACAAATAAGTGGTGCAAGGTCACATGGTCGGTGTGCACAATTACTTTTGACCCAACAATAAGAACGAAATTTATCTAATGAAAACACTACAACAAATAATTCACGTTCAGTGGTGGTGTAATTACATTGTGCACTATTTAGCATAAGACTAGCATAATAGATCACCCTTAGCAATTTATCGATTCGCTGCCCCAAAACAGCCCCTACCGCATTGTTAGACGCGTCGCAATAATTTAAAAGCATCAAGACATTTATCATCAAACACAAAAGGCACATCTTTATTTAACAATTTACACAACGGGCGACAAATTTTAGAAAAATCTTTTATGAAACGCCTATAGAATCCCGCGTGTCCTAGAAAACTTTTAATACCCTTAACATCTTTTGGTGGTGGGAGGGTTTCAATAACATTAATTTTGGCTTTATCAACTTTCAACCCTTTGTTTGACACAACATGCCCAAGCACAATCCCACTTTTCACCATAAAGTTCGATTTCTCCCAACTCAACGTTAAACAAGACTCTACACATCTTTCAAGTACTTTAGACAAATCATTTAAGCAATGAGAGAAAGATGAGACATATACCGAAAAATTGCCCATGAAAACTTCGAGAAAGTCGTCAATGAACTTGGTGAAGATAAATAGCATGCATCGCTGGAATGTTGCTGGTGCGTTGCATAATCCGAATGGCACCCTCCGGTAAGCATACATGCCAAAAGGACACGTAAATGTAGTCTTCTTCTGATCTTCCGGAACTATCGCTATTTGATAATAGCCTGCAAGGCCGTCCAAAAAGCAATAATATTTGTTCCCTGCCAGTTTGTCGAGCATTTGATCCATGAATGGAAGTGGGAAGTGATCCTTTCTTGCAGCTGCATTAAGTTTTCGGTAATCAATGCACATGCGCCACCCGGTGGTTAAGCGCGTTGGAAGAACCTCTCCCTTCTCATTTTCCACAATTGTTATGCCCCCTTTCTTCAGAATGACGTGTATCAGGCTGACCCAATCGCTATCGGACACGGGGTAGATAATTCCTTCTTCAATGAGTTTGAGGATTTCCTTTTTGACTCCCTCTTGAAGTGTCGGGTTCAAGCATCTTTGTCCGTCCCTTATTGGTTTGGCTCCTTCTTCTAGCTCAATCTGATGCATGCATGTCACCGGACTTATTCCTCTAATGTCTCTGATGCTCCAACCAATTGCTTGTTTGTAATTTTTAAGTACTTCGATCAATTATTTTTCTTCATAATCGGCTAGTTCCACAAAAATTATCATGGATTTTCTCTCGTTCGCTTCGAGAAAAACATACTTGCGGTGGCTCGAAAGTGGTTTCAACTCCATTTTAGGTTTTAACACAGGTTGAATAGACGTTTCGCTCACGTGCTCCTCGTTAATCTCAAATATGTCGACCACCCCCTCCATTTTAAAATCGTCGTCCTCGACGTTCCATTCCTCAAAAGGTATGATGCCGAAAAATTCTTTCACGCATTGATCAACTGAGTCAAGATAAAAACAATCGGGTTCCATTGAATGTGAAGGGACGCTTTGAATGACTTTAAGTGAGAATGTGACCTATTCATCAAACACTCAAAGTGTCATCTTTCCTTATCCCACGTCAATCAAGGTGTGTAATGTTTCCATGAAAGGTCTACCAAGAAGAATTGTGTGCTCATTGCTCGATTTCGCAATTTCTCCGACATCTAATATCACAAAGTCCACGGGGACTACTAAGGTACCGACTTCCACTAAAATGTCTTCGACTAATCCCAGAGGATGTCGCACTGATCGGTAAGCTAACTAAGTTCTTAAGCTCGTTGGTTTCATCTCCCTAAGGTTGAACTGTTTGTAAAGGACGTAGGGCATCAAGTTGATCCCTGCCCCTAAATCGAGCATTCCTATAGCTTTTTGTCCATCCCCAAGAGTTATGGCGATGCAGAAACTCCCTGGGTCACCCATTTTCGTTGGTAGTGGTTGATGGAAAATTGCACTCACTTCTTTTGACAACACTATTCTTTAATTTGCCTCTAGCTTCCTCTCCTTTGACGCTAATTCTTTGAAGAATTTTACGTACCCTGGCATTGCCTTGATCACATCAAATAGTGGTAAGTTAACATTCACGTTCTTCAACATGTTGTAGAATTCCATGAATTTCTTGCTCTCTTTCACTGGATTGAGTCTGTTTGGAAATTGTACAGAGTCTCGAATGACTCGTTGCTGTTTGAGAACGTTCAAATTCTTCTGCGTATGATTTTTATTCGACTGGATATCCTCTCCAGTCCGATCGGATAAAACTTCCTGCCCTCAGTCCGATCGGAATTACGCCTCACCCGGTCAGACAAAATTTCCTGTCCACTGGTCCGATCGGAAATGTTCTTTGTCCGATTCGATAAAAATTTTTGTTCTCTAGTCCGATCGGAATTTTCTCCTATTCGTTCGGATGAAATTTTCTGCCTACCATTCTGATCGTATTTTTGGCCTATCCGGTCGGATAAATCTTTTTGACCATCATTCCGATCAGGTTTTTGGCCTATCCAGTCGGATTCCTTGGCCAATTTTCTCTTTAAAATACATTCATCATCATGATCCTCCCCTTCTATCACTTCAATTCCATTATTGACTTTCTTGCCTCCTCGTAGCACGTGTATGGCCATTGGTTGCTCGGGTTGACTGGGGAGTTTCATGGGGTCGGCTCTGAGTTTTGCCAAGAACGTGGAAAGTTGTCCTATCATCATCTCCAACTTATCCATTTGTTTCTTCGTTCGATTATTTTCCTCGATGGTTCGAAGGGTTTCTTCCCTATTGCGTAGCATTTCCGTCTCTTGCCTTTGCCTCCTTTAGAATCTTGAAGAAGTGGAGCTTGTTTTTGTTGTGGCGGAGCTTGACATTGTCATTGTTGTGGTTGACCTTGCCTTTGCGGAAAACGCTGTTGATAACCACCTTGGCCCTTATTCTGATAGGAATTGTAATTGCTCGATCCTCCTTGGTTTTTGTTTGGTGGTGGTGGTGTTAAATATTGAGGATCCATTTGTTCGGGAGGCGGTGTGTAGTTTGGACTTCCAGGCCCGTACCTGAGGTTCGGGTGGTCTCGGATAGTCAGATGGTACGAGTTGAAATATTCAGTGAACTTTTGGCCAAACTTGTTCTTGGATTGGAATTCTTGTACGGCGTTCGCCTCTTCGTCCTTGTCTTCATCAATTATTGCGTCACACGCGTTGGCTCCATGTCCAAATGCTCCACAAATTCCACACATTTCATATGATGTTTCCGTTATTTCCTTCTCACGCTTCATCATCCCTGCCAACATTGCAACTTGTTTCGTAAGCTCCTCAAGTCTGCTACTCTCCCCTTTAGATACTGATACTTCGTTTATTATAATTTACCTTGGTCTTGAACTTGTTTGTCTTGATTTTTCACCTAGAAGTTTGAACTTCAAAGTCTCCAAAGTCATCGACCTTGTTCTCAACTTTTTGCCTGAAGGTTGGAAACAATCCTTCATGGAAATAGTTGTTGACCATTTCGGGACTATTTTTATGATGCGGGCATGTGTGTAGAAGTCCTTTTATCGTTCCCACGCCTCGTGGAATGACACTCCATCCATTTGCTCGAAATTGGTGATTTCTCTTCTTAATTTTGCCCTCATTTGAGCCGAATAAAATATGCCCATGAACTTCTTAAAAACCATATCCCAATTAGTTTAGGAATTGGGTTGCAATGACAAGAGCCACTATTTGGCATTGTCCTTCAAGTTACTCGGAAAACATCTCATCCTTAGTTGATTCTCGTTTAGGCTAAATGCTAGAATTCCGGACACCGCCGCGTAAAATTCTTGAATAAAGTTTAGCGGGTCCTCGTTTGCCAACTCATATAAAGTCAGTAATTGGTTGAAAATTTTATACTTCAATTCATAGTCTCGTGCTGCGGGGCTTAAGACGATAGCTGAACTATACGGGCCAATGGTTGGGTATACAAGGTCTCCTTGTTGGCGTTAGCTTGGATATCGTTGCCCTCGGCCTCCATGAAAGTTTCTTCCTCCAACACTGTATTGCTCATCTTCATAGTGTTGGTCGTACTCGTCATTTTGCCAAACACGGTACATTTGTTCGTTCCTCCCATTTCTTGGATGATTGGGTCCTCATGCTCGGTTCTCAAATTTAAAATGATTTTTTAGTTTTTTGGGGATGGGGCCCGCTATTTCCAACATGCTTTTCTTCGAATCTCTGATTTGCCCATGTGTTGAAAGCTCGAGCCTCCTCTTGGTTCTGGAAATGTTGTGGCATTCGATCGACTGGTTGTTCCGGCCACATAACTCGGCGGTCATCATGGGGTTGTGGTAACCTGTTGTGCGCTTGTGGATTAACATTTTCAAGGACTTCGTGTCCTCTCGGTTCTTCGTCACGATCATGCTCTTGATTTTCAATTTGAGCAAACGCTCATGCATCTTCATTTTGGATATCATTTTATGGATCTTGATTTTGCATGTCATCTTCGGGTGGCATGCCATATGGTTGATCGTGTGGAGGGTTTCGGTTGTCTTGCTCTCTCCCTCGACCTTTTTTTCTTCCTCCTCTCCCTCCGGTTCCTCGGCCGCCATTAGATGGATTGTTTGACATGATGGCTTGAGTTTCTTCGGATTGATTTCCGTCGGGGGAAGGAAAAAGTCCCCTTGGTCTTCCTACTCGTTCGATGTTGTATATGAGTGGTATAAGTTCACCTCTTAGGCCTCTACGACCTTCCATACATAACAAACAAACTCATCGTATCGAGTGGTAAAACGAAAACAAACAAAAACCTAACAAACATCAATTTAACACGAATAAACTTCGTTAACACCTTTGCCACCCCCGTCAACCGCACCAAATTTTGATCCGAACTTTTGTTTTCCTTGCAAAATTTAAAATCCAATTTAAGCAAATGCGCGTCTACGTCTGAAAGGTTTTAGCTCGCCCGCAAGAGAACGGGGTCACTTGTACACCGACAAGTTAACTCGGGTCGATCTCTCAAGGAGTGGAAATACGGAGTCAATGATGTTTATTAAAACATAATTTCTAATATTAAACACGCGATCAAAGGGTTTTTGTTTTGAAAATTTCGGAAGAACTTAGTTTTAAGAAAAACTCGATAACCTATCTTGCTTCGAGGGCGTCAACCTCTTCGCAAGAGTAGTTTAATTGATTCAAAAACTCAATAATAATTATTATTACTAGATCTACAGACCGTTCCACTAAATCTTATTCAAGAAATTCATCAAACAGTAGATATGCGTTCACAAAACATGATCCAAACGTAATTCTAATTAAAAACAAACCAAACCAATTATCCAAATCGGAATAATACTAATCACTAAGTTATCATAAACAACCCATCACAAATCGTTCATAAAACTCAATCATAAATGATTCATATGAAATATCCCAACACAATATCACGAGATCATTATCTAACATGGACTACGAAACTAATTAATGAGATAAAAGTTTAGAGATTACTAAATCGAGAGAAAACTCAATCACGATGCTACGGTGAATCCTTGCCAAATCTTGCTATTCTAGGAATGAAATGAACCTCGATGAGTCCGGGAAGCTTTTCACAAACCTCCGTCTCCAACGATTATCCGAACCGATCGAGATTCTAAATATTATTGCCGTAAGGGCTATAAGTCAAAGGTTGAGAAAGTTGTCAATTCTCTCTTCCAATGTATATGATCCAGTCTTGTGGGTGAGAGGATGGGTCTTCTCTGAAGATTTAGGAGTTTTAAAGGCTCAAGAACCATTTCGTAACTAAGAAATCCCAAAAATCTACATTCGTAACGTTCGAATCCGATCGGATTGGTCATTGATCCGATCGGATGTAAATCTATGTCCTCTTGATCGGTCGAACATAGCGCTTATCTGGTCGGTGCGTATCTTGAAAGTCAACCTGATCGGTTATTGGGCTTATCCGCTCGGATAGGTGTTCTTTTGGCCACTTCGAGCGCTAATTCTTTGTCTTCATATCTCGGGTTTTGTTAAGTGATTCAGCTGAAAGAGAAAAACAAGAAAATGGTCCAAAATAACCAATTATTGAATAAAAAGTCGAAAAGTTAAGCAAAAGGCCAAATAACACAAAATCATGTAAAATAACTATTCTTGAGCTAAGAAGACGGTGAAAAGACTAAAAAAATTCTCAAAATATGTACAAAAGTGTAACAAAAACGTACGAATCAGGGTCGCCTATTAATGGCAGCGACCTCACATGGTCCAGGGCGGGCTGGCTGATTAGCACATATTTGTCCTTATTTTCAGTAGTATTTTAGCTTGTTTTTCTATTTGTTTTTGGTATAAGTTGGATGATTTAAGCTTAATTTCGTATTTTCATAGTTCCAGCTTATTTTACCGTATTTTGATCGTAATTGATGCAATTAGGTGATGTTTCATTGTTTTTCACCTTACAGCTAAGAAACCGGAAGAGTTCAGCGCATAATTAGATGAAGTTGATGTTCAAGAAATGGAGAACGAGCTTTCCGGTGAATGAGTAGCAAAGAGATAGAGAAAGTGTGGAAGACGCTCTGTCGCGTCGACTGACGCGAGCGTCGACGCAAGCCATGATCCTCATCAGTCGACGCAGGGCCGACACACCGTCGACGCAACTTGCTGAAGCGTCGACTGAAGGAGCGTCAACCGACGCACCGTCGACGCAACTTGCTAAAGTGTCGACTGAAGGAGCGTCAGTCGACGCAACTTCCTGAAGTATCGACTGAAGGAGCGTCAGTCAACGCACTGTCGATGCAATTCTCTGAGGCGTTGATCCATGAACGCGTCAGTCAACGCACCCGCCCCGCCGACGCGCACACCCAGGCAGCAGCGACGCCGAGCACCAGCACGCGTCAGTCGACGCACCGTCGATGCGGTGGCCCAGAATCGGGATTTTAGAGTTTCTTATGCTCCAAGTTAAGGAAAATCTATATAAAGCCCCCTAAGTCCATCCCAAAAGGAGATACCTCTCACCCAGACTCTGAATATTCGATCTTTTGGTTCGAGAAAAACACCATCCACATGCATATAACAACAATTGATCAAGATCGAAGATTCGAAGATCACCAAGCTCCAACCGTCTGTTCGTGATTCGTTCTTTGACCAAGATCAACCACCTCTCCGGATTAGCTGGAAAATTTACTACGCTTTCTAGTTTAATAAGTACTCTAAACCCTTTATTCGTTTTTGTAGTTTAATCTATGCAATTTAGTAGCTGTTTTTTAATAATTGTTTTTGAATTATTTCATGCTTAGAACCCTAAATAATTTTGGTATTAAATTCGTAATATTAGTTTAATTAATGATTGGTTATCATTCTCGTTTAGTGAATCCATTTCGTTTACATTGCGTTCTAGATAATTTCTGTTCGTTTAAGATCTTGTTTAAGTTCTAGATTAATTTCTCTATTTTATATGTTTGAGTTGCTGGAGTAGAGTATCTAGTTTACTTATCGTTTATGCATTTAAATTCCTAGATAATCAAAACAATCAACCCCCCCCCCCCCCCCCCCAATTTGTATGTGTTATTGCGTTGAACAAACTATTTAAAATTTCGATTGTATGTTCCTCGAGAGACGACTCGAGTCAAGTTGCCAAACTACGTGCGACCCCGTTCTCTTGCGGGCAAGCTATTGATCTTTTGACAAATTTTCATAAGTAGGCAACACAAAAGCTTGAATCACTGGCTTTGCGGGCAAGCTTGAATCTTCATAAGTAGGCATCCACCCGTGCAACCAAGAAATGGGTACGGGAGTGAGCCAATTCATCCCGACGGACCAGTACAACCTCAAGCGTACTGGGAAAATATTCAATGAAACGTAATAGACTAGAATGACGGCCAATGAAGAGGAGATAATTGCTACTGCCACGTTCCGGACGAAGATTCCGAGAGATCTTACCATGGCGACGAGCGGGTCAAGGATTGGCTCGCAAATGATGGGTACCATGAGAGAAACGAATACGCGAGGCCAAATAACCAAGAAAGATACAAACGGGAGGCGCGCAAACAAAGACAAAGAGAGTTCACGACCCCTCAAGTGGGTCCCTATAATTCTGCAATTGTGTTGGATAGAACTGCGAGAGACTTCGAGTTGAAACCTCATATCATCAACAACCTCCCGACATTTCACGGCCTCGCCAACGAAGATCCACTGACATTCCTCAAGGAGTTCTATGCCGAAGTTAGTAAGATTCCATGAAGACCTTCAAATGGTGTGTTTTCCGAGTTGCATGAAGGATAAAGCCAAGTCTTGGCTACTATCACTGGAACCAAGATCTCTGGTTGACTGGCCCATGGTGAGCGACAAATTCATTAATCTGTACTACTCAGCTCAGACGATGGGCCACATAAGGAGACAAATAGCCAACTTTGTCCAGCAAGATGGGGAGTTGTTTCACGAAGCGTGGGAACGTTTCAAATCTCTGTTGCAAGCTTGCCCCCATCATCACAACTCTCCGGGAATGATGAATCAACTCTTCTACGAAGGACTTATATATTCTTATAAGAATAACGTAGAGGTAGCTGCTGGATGAGATTTTGAGAATTTGACAGCGACGGCTGCCAAGCAACTATTTGAAAGAATGAGCGAAAAGTCGAGGAAAACGAGCTCTCGACCAGGAAAGATAAGGGTTAATGAGGCAACTGAGGTGCCAAGTAACGAGACCTTCGAGGCATGTAACCGTTGTGGAGAGCAAGGGCATTCGGGGGATTCATGTACAATGGGGTATCACGAAGATACCGACGCTGAAGCGCACGCCATCAAAGACCAATTACGCAACATAAATCTCCCAACCGACACCGTTCCTATACAACCAAACGATCAGCTGCTAATTTGGCAACAGAACCAAGTCACCGAGACACTCAGAAACAGGGATGGATTGACAAATCTGACCACGCAAGTTAATAAGAAAGGAGAGGTCTTGGATGACTTATCTAAGAGAGTGAAGAACTTGGAGAAAATGATGGGCCAAATGGCGACATTCATCCCCAAACATGACAATGAAAAGGGGAAGTTTCCGAGCCAACCCGAGCAAGCTTCCGCGGTTCATATTCTACGAAGTGGGCAGACGATAGATAATGGGGTCGAAGAAAAGAACGAAGGGGACACTAATATTGCAAATGAGGGGCTGCCTACGAACAATGACCCTAAATCGGTTGACCAAATGCATAAGTCACCGAATTCGTACATTCCTAGGTCGTTAAAAGGGAAGTCCCCGAATCAAGTACCCTCTCCAGTAACAGATGACGGTTCCACCAAGTCTCTGACTCAGCAACCGAAGGCATCGCCAACCACTATTCGAGACAAGGTTCCTTTCCCAAGTCGCCTACGCCCAACCAAAGAGAACAAAAAGTTCATAGAACTTTACAATCTGCTCAAGAACGTCAACATTGATCTTCCTCTGTTAGACGTAATCAAGACGATGCCCACATACGTGAAATTTTTCAAGGAATTAGTCGCGGGGGAATGGCATCTGGAGACACTTCAGCAAGTTAAGTTAACAAAGGAGGTGAGCGCCATATGCAAAGGGCCTCTACCCAAAAAGGAAAGAGACCCCGGCAGTTTCTACATCACCATCACCTTGGGAAACGGACAGACAGCACGAGGCATGCTTAACCTTGGAGCAGGAATCAATTTGACAATGAGACCAACGACAATGCGTCTACAATTGGCGGACCGATTAATTAGACAACCACTTGGCATAGTCGAGGATGTTCGAGTTCAAGTTGGCGAGCTTGTGATTCCAGTCGATTTCGTCGTAGTAGATGTCGGCGAGGTTCCGAAGGAGGGCACTGAACATACTATTTTGCTTGGTCCACCATTTATGTCCACTTCTCGTACACTAATTGACGTACACAAAGGGAGGATGACCTTATCCTTGATGGGTGAGACAATCACATTTTCGCTGAAAGATATCCACAACACTCCTTCGCCATACATGAATGAAGATTTCTCATTTTTTGACCCGATCGCCTCCTGTGTTCACGAGATTAAGGGGATCACTGTGCTAGATGAGTTAAGCGTCGAGGACGACACAGAATTTTTGAACAGGGTGGCCGAGATGTTAGAGATATATTTGAATGAGATCGACAAAGACCATGAAGAGGTTCGTGATTTGGTTGAAGAATTGTGTGAAATAGCCACTGCACCCGAACTTGGTCTAAAGATGGAGTTAAAGCCGCTACCGAGCCACTTGAAGTATATTTTCCTCGAGCCCAACAAAACAAAACCAGTCATCATATATTCAGCCTTGTCGAAACACGAGGAGAAGGAATTAGTTGCGGTGTTGAGCAACCACAAGTAGGCAATAGGATGGAGCATCAGCGACATCAAAGGAATTAGCCCCGTAACTTCCATGCATAGAATCGAGATGGAACCCGATGCCAGGCCTGTGAGGGAAAGTCAAAGGAGACTGACACCAACGCTTTATGAGGTGGTTAAGAAAGAAATTCTTAAACTTAAAGATGAAGGAATCATTTTCGCCATCCCCGACAGAAAATGGGTAAGCCCAATTCATGTGGTTCCAAAGAAAGGAGGCATCACCATCGCCGAAAATGCAAAGGGTGAGATAGTGCCAACCCGACTAACTACTGGATGGCGTATGTGCATCAATTATAGGAAGTTAAATTCGGCCACTCGTAAGGATCATTTTCCTCTACCGTTCATTGACCAACTTCTCAACAATCTTGCGGGACACGAATTCTACTAATTTATGGATGGCCTTTAGGGCTATTATCAAGTGGCCATCGCTCTGGAAAATCAGAGCAAGACAACGTTCACATGCCCCTTTGGCACATTTGCTTTTCGAAGAATGCCCTTTGGCCTATGCAACGCACCAGCGACTTTTCAAAGGTGCATGCTCTCAATTTTCAGTGATTTTATTGATGACTTTCTTGAAGTATTTATGGATGATTTTTCGATTTTTGGGTCATCTTTTATTAATTGTTTGTCTAATTTGTCAAGAGTTCTTGAACGATGCATTGAGAAAAATCTAACTTTGAGTTGGGAGAAGTCCCATTTTATGGTGAAAAGTTGCACTGTTCTAGGCCATGTTGTTTCTATAAATGGGCTGGAGGTTGATAAGGCAAAAATTGATGTAATTGAAACCCTCCCTCCGCCTCGAGATGTTAAAGGGATTAGGAGTTTTCTTGGTCATGCAGGTTTTTATAGACGTTTTATCAAAAACTTTTCAAAAATAAGTCGTCCACTTTGCAAACTATTGACCTTAGATACTCCTTTCATTTTTAATGAAGAATGTTTGAATGCGTTTAATGAGTTAAAAGCGAGTCTTACGTCGGCCCCTGTGGTTGTTTCTCCCGACTGGACCTTACCTTTTGAAATTATGTGTGATGCYTCTAACGAGGCGGTGGGGTCTATTTTAGGACAACGTGTGTAAAAATTGCTTAGGGTCATTTATTATGCTAGTTATATGCTAAACGATTCTCAACGTAATTATTGCACAACTGAAAAAGAATTATTGGCAGTCGTATTTTCGCTTGACAAATTTAGACCGTATATAGTTGGATCTAAGGTAATTGTACACACTGATCATGCTGCTTTACGCCATTTGTTTTCCAAACCACAAAGTAAGCCACGCCTTATTAGGTGGATTTTTTTGCTACAAGAATTTGATGTGGAAATAAAAGATAGACGAAGTTGTGAAAATGTTGTGGCGGATCACTTGTCTAGAATGATAATTGAGGAGAATGAGGGGGAGAAATTTATGATTAACGATCTTTTTCCTTATGAGAATGTTTTTAATCTTGAGCAGTTAATTACTCCTTGGTACGCTGATTTTGTGAATTATCTTGTTTGCAAAATAGGGCTTAACCATTTATCCTACCAAGAACGGAAGAGAGTTTTGAGTAAATGCAGGGACTACTTTTGGGATGATCCCGATGTTTTCAAACGCTGCAAGGATGGTCTAAATAGGAGATGCATTCCGAACGACGAAATGGGGAGCATTCTCCAATTTTTCCATGACCATGGAGGGCGTTTTGGAGCTCAAAAGACGGCGTTTAAAGTGTTACAAGCCGGATTTTATTGGCCGAGTTTATTTGCTGATGCGTTTGAATATTGCAAAACTTGTGACAACTGCCAACGAACCAGAAACATAGGGAAGCGAGACGAAATGCCACAGGTACCCAACCAAGTGGTAGAGATTTTCGATGTATGGGGGATAGACTTTATGGGACCTTTCCCTAAGAGTGGAGATTTTGAGTACATCCTTGTTGGTGTCGAATACGTATCAAAATGGGTGGAAGCAATCCCTACTCGAAGAGCTAATGCAGAAGTTGTTCTCAAATTCCTCCAAGAAAATATTTTCAGTAGATTCGGGGTGCCGAAATCGATAATAAGAGATGGAGGAAGCCATTTTTGTAACAAAGCGTTTGCAAAGCTGATGAAAAAATATGGGGTCCGACACAAGGTAGCTACGCCTTACCATCCTTAAACTTCTGGTCAAGTCGAAACGAGCAACCGACAACTTAAGGCCATCCTCGAGAAAACAGTCGGGCCGAGTCGAAAGGATTGGGCAGTCAAACTTGTCGACGCAATGTGGGCATACCGAACAGCCTACAAGACGGTGCTTGGAATGAGCCCTTTTCGCCTAATTTACGGGAGAGCTCGCCATTTGCCCGTTGAGCTAGAACATCAGGCTGGTTGGGCAATTCGGAAACTGAACATGAATTATGATGAGGCTGGCGAGTACAGGAAGTTTGAACTAACTGAACTTGAGGAAATAAGGAATGAGTCCTATGATACTGCATGGAGGCAAAAGAAGATGACCAAAGTCTACCATGATCGGAAACTCGTCAACAAGCAATTGGAGGTAGGTAAGTTAGCTCTAGTCTTTAACTTGAGATTTAAACTTTTTCCAGGGAAACTAAAATCAAAGTGGAGTGGACCATTCGTGATAAAAGAGATAAACGAGTTTGGAGCTGTAACCCTTTACGATGAAAAACGAGACGCAACATCTCAAGTTAATGGGCACCGCGTTAAATTGTACCGTGACAGAGAGATAACAAATCAAGATCGCGAAGTGTGGGCGATGGTGTACCCACCTCCAATGGAAATTTAATCACGGAAAATTACGTCGAGCAAACGACGTTAAAAGATGCGCTTCTTGGGAGGCAACCCAAGCTACTATATTTTCTTTTTTTATTTTCTTTTATTTTAGTTATTTCTTTTTTTCTACTTTTTGTGAGTGTTTGAACAGGATTTAGGTCAAGATAAGATTAATTCATCATTTGAAGAGTGAAAGATTCGCATGATAACCAGCCTGCAGCCGCGTCGACTGACGCGGCGTCGACGCGAAAATGACGCTTCCTGGGCGCGCACGTCGATTGACGCAGCGTCGACACGGCGTCGACGCCACCTGTGCGCGTGAGCAGATTTTTGGTAAGTTTTAGCAGCGATTTTTGGGAGTTTTATTCTAAATAGGTCAGCGAACTTTTGGGATTTATTTGCACGAAATTTGTCAAGATTGGGGTCAAGATCTTTTATCTTAAAGGAGTTCTAATTAGATAAGGAAACTTAATATCTTTTCCCTTATCTATAATTTGGGTGAATTTAGGATTCCTATTTTTAAGGTCTTTTGATCCCTATATAAACCAAACCCCTTCACTCTTAATTTCATTATTCTCAAAGCTCTACATCTCCTTACACCAAAATATTTTCGCTCCACACCTTTCCTTACCATGAGGCCAATTCCAAAAACCACCGAAAACCACGAGAAGAGGTGGATGCTGAGAGAGGAGCACGACGAGAAATTGAACCAGCTGCATGATGAAGTCGAGAAGGCGAACGATTTGGTTGGTGATTATCAATTGGATGAGGTTAACTACACCCTCCAAATCGATGCTCTCAAGAATGAATTGAGAAGGGCGGAGGAGATTAACGAGGGGTTGAGGGACATGAACCTTCAACTGAGGACCACCATTCGATGCTTAAGGGGTATTGAGCATGACCTCGGGTAGCAGAGGGAGGAACTTGATGAACGTGCCATGACCAAGAACGAGCTCCGCGATGCACTTCTCCGGGCTCGAGAGACAATTGCCACCTTGACTAAGGAAAACAATGAGATGATATGGGATACGGCTAGATTATCAGGTGAGATCGATATGAGGGACGAGCGCTTGAAGGAAGTGAATTCTGAAATAGGAAATTTGACACAAGACGGAATAACCCTCTTGCGCAGTAACCATGCAATCCGCGAGGAGAAATTTGCACTCTTACGACGAATTGAGGAGTTGGAGGCTCAAATCAAGGATTTTAATGTGAGAAACGCAGTGAACAAGTGGAATTTAGGATTTTGGCAGCAGTGCTTGGAAGAGGCTAGCAAGAAGATCGTCGCGTTAGAGCGATTGGGTTTCAAATCCCCTTAGATTCTTGGAGCTTGCTATTATTTATCGATTTATGTTTTTCCATAATCGAGTCATGGAATTGTCTTTCCACCTTATCCTGTTTAGTTTATTGCTATTTTAATTTTAATTTGTTTATCTACGTATTTTGTTTCAGCAATTAATAAAATTTTATTTTTCGTACGCCTTGCTTTTACGTATTTCTTGCACCGTGGACGTTTTTTTTTTCTTGTGAGATTTTGTAGTTATCCATGGTTAAAAATCATTTAGCAGAGGGGGTAATCGCTGGAATACGAACGGTAAAAAAATAACTTATCGCCAACCTTCTGTTGCATCGATTGACGCGAGCGTCGATGCTCCGTCGATGCGGGTCATGATTCGCGTCAGTCGACGCCATGTTGACGCTGCTTGCGCATGATGGCCGGCTGCCCTGGGTGGAAGCGATGATTTTCAATAGCCGTTTTGTTCAAATAACAACCTTTGATTCCGTCATTTTCTGAAGAGTCGTGGCAACGATTTAATAAGTTTATTATTGCGGATAACGTTTATTTTTATTTTTTATTTTAGTTGTTATGTTTTGAGGACGAATCCATTCACGCGGCTCTAGGAACGTGAAATTACGCAACTTCAATGAAAAAGACTCGACCATTCATTTTCAGGGACGTTTTTCTTACCCCTTTCCTTGTTTAAATTGCTTTTCTTTATATTTATGGCAATCAGGGGATTGCCGGGTTTTTAAGAGGGGGGGATGGTTGAGTGTGATTGAAATTTGTGTGCAATTTTTAAGTTTTTACGTGATTGTTTGCTATTTCTGCGCTAAATTGTGTTTGTATGGCATGCCTGTCGAAGTTAGTTATATATGATTTGATGTTCCTGTCTTTTGAGCGTGAATAAGTGCATAAAATTTTCAAATATTATTTATATATTGTAAATGGTACTTGGACGCAATTGATTTCGCAAAACCTTAAAAGCAGCGTCAATTCAAAAATTCTCATGCAAAAAGCTAGTGAGTAGCCTGGGTGATTATCATCTTTTCATGTACTTGAATGAGTTTTGATTTGAGATCTCTTTGAAACCGCTGTGTGTAGTTGACTTTGAAAATGAGGTAAGGCACAGAAAAAACCCTATTTCCGGCCATATCCATATATTTTAGCCACTAAAAATTCCGAATGAGCCAATCATAGCCAAATAATCCATGACTATAGCCATGAGTGATTTTATTGAGTTGACCCCTATTAACCCATTAAAAGCGTGGGGTAGGAGTTCACTATTTTTCTTGATTATTAGTGGTTTGGAATTTTCTTTAGGAATTTATGATTTTTATATTCTTGAAATTAGGGACCACCATCCGAAAAAAAAAAAGAAAAAAAAAAGAGAAATGACCCCATAAAGAGTAATAAAGGGGGATAGTAAAATAAAAAAAGGGAAAAGAAAAAATTAGGATGGTGGATAGTATTGATTACTTGCCTACGCGCTTTATGAAGGCTTGTGTTTTATTATTTATCTTTTTACGAAGCCTAATATTTAAGAGGCAAGAGTTGTGTTGTAAATTGTAAAGAAGCATATTATGAGCTTCAATTGTGTTAAGTGGTTTGAGCTTCAGTCGGTTTAGAGTTACGAGTTGGGAAATAGCCTAAGTTTAAAGGCTACGTTATGAGTGTTTAGTGAGGTTTTTATCTTTGAACGAGGTGAAGCGTATTGCTCCTTGATTAGAATAGGTTTGGTGAGTTATTGATCACGTTAGATCGTGAGTTAGCCACACGACTTATATATTCTATACCCATCCAAAAAGCCTTACGTTACAACCCGAAAAGACCTTTTCCGATTCTTTGTTCGATAACACACTTAATTTGCGATTGAAAAGAGATTTATTTTCCGTGCTTGTTTATTGTGCTTGTATTTGTATGATTTGAGGGTATACACGTCCTATGCCAGAAAATACTCGAGTGCTTGAGCGTACACCCCCTATATATTTCCCTTTTGTGAGGATACATGAATTCGATTTTGAAGCGACAATGTTATACGGGTGGAGTGTTTGAAGTTGCATTGCATGTACCTATATTTTAAAAATATTTAACTAGCATAGCACGACTCATTGCGTGGACTGATTTTCATTTCTTGCTATACTTTGAATCTATCATTTGTTCGAGGACGAAAAAACCAATTAAGCGTGGGGTAGTTGATTAACACATATTTGTCCTTATTTTCAGTAGTATTTTAGCTTGTTTTTCTATTTGTTTTTGGTATAAGTTGGATGATTTAAGCTTAATTTCGTATTTTCATAGTTCCAGCTTATTTTACCGTATTTTGATCATAATTGATGCAATTAGGTGATGTTTCGTTGTTTTTCACCTTACAGCTAAGAAACCGGAAGAGTTCAGCGCATAATTAGATGAAGTTGATGTTCAAGAAATGGAGAACGAGCTTTCCGGTGAACGAGTAGCATAGAGATAGAGAAACTGAGGAAGACGCTCTGTCGCATCGATTGACGCGAGCGTCGACGCCCCTTCGACACAAGCCATGATCCGCGTCAGTCGACGCAGGGCTGACGCACCATCAACGTAACTTGCTGAAGCGTCGACTGAAGGATCATCATCCGGCGCACCGTCGACGCAACTTGCTGAAGCGTCGACTGAAGGAGCGTTAGTCGACGCACCATCGACGCAACTTGCTGAAGCGTCAACTGAAGGAGCGTCATTCGACGCACCGTCGACGCGATTCTCTGAAGCATCGATCCATGACCGCGTCAGTCAAAGCACCCGCCCCGCCGACGCGCACACCTAGGCAGCAGTGACGCCGAGCACCAGCACGCGTCAGTCGATGCACTGTCGATGCACCGTCGTTGCGGCAGCCAAGAATTGAGATTTTAGGGTTTCTTATGCTCCAAGTTAAGGGAAATCTATATAAACCCCCCTAAGTCCGTCCCAAAAGGAGATACCTCCAACCCATACTCTGAATATTCGATCTTTTGGTTCGAGAACAACACCATCCACATCCATACAACAACAATTGATCAAGATCGAAGATTCAAGGATCGCCAAGCTCCAACCGTCTGTTCGTGATTCGTTCTTTGACCAAGATCAACCACCTCTCCGGATTAGCTGGAGAATTTACTACGCTTTCTAGTTTAATAAGTACTCTAAACCCTTTATTCATTTTCGTAGTTTAATTTATGTAATTTAGTAGCTGCTTTACAATAATTGTTTTTGAATTGTTTCATGCTTAGAACCCTAAATACTTTTGGTATTAAATTCGTAATCTTAGTTTAATTAATGATTGGTTATCATTCTCGTTTAGTGAATTCATTTCGTTTACGTTGCGTTCTAGATAATTGTTGTTCGTTTAAGATCTCGTTTAAGTTCTAGATTAATTTCTCTAGTTTATATGTTTGAGTTGCTGGAGTAGAGTATCTAGTTTACTTATCGTTCATGCATTTAAATTCCTAGATTAATTTAAATTTGTATGTGTTATTACGTTGAACAAACTATTTAAAATTCCAATTGTATGTTCCTCGAGAGACGACTTGAGTCAGGTTGCCAAACTACGCGCGACCCCGTTCTCTTGCGGGCAAGCTATTGATCTTTTGACAAATTTTCATAAGTAGGCAACACAAAAGCTTGAATCACTGGCTTTGCGTGACTTTTTCGTGCATTATTTGTGGCTCCGTCCATTGGCCCACCAGATATCATGTTTATTCTCCCCTATAATTCCACGTGGTTCTTCCTTTCTCGGTTCGTTTTTGTCCTTCCTGTCGTGGTTATCCTTCTGTCTACGCATGCGGAGGTCCTCCTGGAGGTGGCGGGGGTAGTTGTTGCCCCAGTTCTCGAGGTTCCTTATCCTTGTATATTACCTCCTTTAAGTTTCCCACCTTAATTAGACTTTAAATCTCCTCTCTTAGATTCCTAGATCACTCAATCGAATGATTGTAGTTATTGTGGAACCTGCAAAAGAATTGAGATTTTGGGGTTAGTAGGTATTATTGTGTAGCCCTCCGGCTACCTGATATCGTCAGGTACTTGACCCTCCATAATCTTGAACACCCTTGCTTGTGGGTACGCCCTCTTAGTTCTACCCCTACATAACAACAAGTATTAATACATCTTCCCCTTCTGTAGAGCGCCTTATATTTGATTACAAGTCTTCAAGCTCAGAAAGTGGAGCTAAAATCCAACCAGACTCAAATCCAGCTATAACCTCAACATCTCCAGCTCCCATTGTAAATATTGAAGAAGAAATAGAGATCGCTTTAGCTGCCAGAGAAACACCAGTGGAGCTCGCGGATTCAGAAGACCACATGCCACTGCAAACAGCAATTGGCAAAGGAAAGAAGAAAAGAACAGTCCACAAGCATACTTCAACACAACCCACATATCCAGTTCCCAAACATCTCCAAACTCAGAAGGTATCTGGCTCGAGCTCACCAACTCTAGACAAAGGTCTTTCTCAGTGCGAAAATACCGACTAGATCAAATTCTTCATCCAAAAACAAATAATAACCTAGGTAATTCAATATCGCAAAATAATACATCTCAATATCTTTCCAAATAATAACATATTCCTATTATTTCTTATGATATAGCTGGAACCTTGGATGACCTCCCTATCGAGCCACCTGCTGACAGCGACCTCCAAAGGGGAATAGAAGAAAACATGTGACGAGCTGACAGCTCAATCTGAAAAACAGACTCAACAACTATCGATGACTCAAGGGTAGTTGAATGAAGATCGTCACCAGCTAGCGACCCAAGGAGAGGAGCTAAACATCACAAGAATCCATCTAGAGATAATGAAGGACGAGATCACTCGATTAGGGAGGCGGCAAATGGAGTTAGAGGGACTCTTGCTGGAAAAAGAGAGAGCAATACAAGAGGTAGTGCATATATCTCATCAACAAGGAGTGACTAAAGGAGTGGACGAAGGTCGTCAAACATTTTTAAGAAGTGAGGTGGGTCAAAAATTCATAACCGCATATAGGACCACTTTGGTTAGGACCTATCAAATCTTTTTTTAGAAGGTGGGAAGAGGAGCTAAAGTGTGGTTCAACATCACCATTGAGCGAGTCAAATCTTAGCTAGCAGCGGCAGAAATCAACTTCGAGCTAGACGTGGAGACATAAAGGACGACCTTCCTACCTTCACCTTTTGGTGTGGTGACAAAAAGAAGGACCCAAAGGTCGCTTGGTGGACTACATGCACGAGCTAGGCAATTCTGAAGGTCGGGCTTGTTAGTAAGATTGACGCCCCTCTTGACGACCTCGTTCCTCCTTACCCTGCTGTATAGATTTTGGGCTTTCCCCGTGTAATAAAAACTCTCTTATTGTGCTAAAGTCATGATTTAACTTTTCCATGAATGAATTTGCTCATTATGTCTTCGTACCTTAGCATCAACATCATTGAGTTCCCTCATAAGACCTATAACCATGAAATTTACCAAGCTCCAATCACTCCATGAACTTGAAATATGTAAAGAGTCTGCCGACCTCATAGGCCTTAAGTAACCCTAGCATAAGATGGTCGTAAAAAAAACCATGTAAGTGGAACCATAAAAAGAACCATATCAGATTATAAATAACCAAAAACTTATTCGGCCCCCCATATCCAAATAATGCGACTTAGAAAATAATCAGGTCGCATCAACTTAATGAAGCTAGATCAAGAAACTACTTAGTCGTATGATCACCAGAAAAAACATGTAAATCAAACATGTTCATTATAACAAAGAATATGTAAATCCAACATACTCATAAAGAGGGTCACGAAGAACATGCAAATAAAACATGCTCCTTACATAGGTTTCAACAAGACAGCAAAGAACATGTAAATCAAACATATTCTTCACCAAAAATTCTAACAAAGCAGTAAAGAATATGTAAGCCAAACATACCCTCTACTGCCAAAATCAAAAGAGCATGTAAGTAAAACATGCTCCCTACAGCAAAGAATATGTAAATAAACATATTCTCTACCATAAAACAAACCATCTTTCCATCACCGACCTAATAAAGCGTCAGTCCATAACCATATCCATAAAACCATCGCCGGCCTAATGAGAGCGTCAGCCCATAACCATATCCATAAAACTCATAGAATGCCATAAGAATAACCCTTTATATTTCCCTCATGTTGATGTTATTCCTTGATATTTGATTTGCACATTTTTGTAAGTATTCTTATGATATATGTGTGGCTCATTTGTGCGTGATTTGCTTGTATTTATGTGGTTTTGGAGTCCACTTGACATATTTTGTATCTTTTTAGGTTTTGTAGTGTTTTCTTTGTTTTTAGTAGTTTTTCTTATATTTTCTTAGTTTTTATATTAGTTTAAGGTCAACTTTGGTCAAAGTGGGCTCGGGACAAGGCCAGAAGATGATTCAGACCCGAGGAATTCACTGACAAGCCTCGACATATCGTTGGTGCGAGGATCGACTGGAAATGACGAGAAATGTGGCCATATTCATTGTCACCTCACGCATTCGCTCGGTGGATTGTCATAATGAAAGAATAACTACAAAACCACTTGTGCCATTTGCCTCCACCTTATATCATTGGAAATCTGAGAGAAATTTCTAAAACTCTTATGTTTACAACAATCTCAAATTCTGAGTCTAAGAATGGTAAAAAGCAGCTTTAAGTGGAGACAGTTTGTCGTGGCCTCGCTTGTGGAAGGTTTTTTTGCGGAGCCAATAACTCTCGAAAGAAAATTATAAATGACATAAATCAAACGCCAAATGAATGCCAAGAGGAAGAGATAAATTTCATATGAAGACATTGTTGGCTGATTCCGTATATTTGTCAGTCGATCGACTGGATTTCAGTCGATCGAATGCTCGGCAGAAAGTTTGGCCGTTCGAGGATGAAGCAGTCGATAGACTGCCTTTCAGTCGATTGACTGCGTCGCAAAAAATTTTTGGATTTTTGGTCCATTTTGACATTTTTGCCCCTGCAGCCTCTATTTAAACCCCCCAACCCTCCCCCAACAACCTTATCCTTCCTTGGTGGTTTTGGACTTGTTCCATCTCCTCCAAGCCTCTACCATTCCTTGCAATAATAAACCCTAATTGATAATCCTTAAATTAGTGTAGTTTAGCTAGCTTAGTAGTTAGTTTAATTAGATAAGTTTTAGTTATTGTTGATGGTCGGTATCGTACCGAATACTCCATGAAGGAACCGAGCCGAACCACTCAAAGTAATCTGGAGAACTCAACCGGCCGAGCAGAAAGCGCCGAGCAGCCGAAAGTCCATGCGCAGTCTGCCGAGTCCTGCAGGCGACCCACCGAGTAGAGGAGCGCCGAGCAGAGAAAAGTGTCCGCGCGCAACCTGCCGAGCCTGCCGGGCAAACCAGCCGAGCAAAGCTCGCCGAGCAGGGAAGTAACGAGCAGAGAAGTGCCCGTGCGCAACCCGCCCAGCCTGCCGCACAATCCACCGAGCAGAACTCGCCGAGCAGGGGAGTGCCGAGCAGAGAAGTGCCCGTGCACAACCTGCCGAGCCCGCCAGGCAACCCGCCGAGCAGAGCTCGCCGAGCAAGGAAGCGCCGAGCAGAGAAGTGCCCGTGCGCAACCCGCCGAGCCTGCCGCACAATCCGCCGAGCAGAGCTCGCCGAGGCAAGAAAAAGTGTCCGTGCGCGACCTGCCAAACCCGCCAGGTAACCCGCCAAGCAGAGCTCGCCGAGCAGGGAAGTGCCGAGCAGAGAAGTGCCCGTGCGCAACCCGCCCAGCCTGCCGCACAATCCACCGAGCAGAACTCGCTGAGCAGGGGAGCACCAAGCAGAGCTCGCCGAGCAGAGAAGTTCCCGTGCGCAACCCGCCCAGCCTGCCGCACAATCCGCCGAGCAGAGCTCGCCGAGTAGAGGAGCGCCGAGCAGAGAAAGGTGTCCGCGCGCGACCTACCGAGCCCACCGCGCAACCCACCAATCTGAACCCGTCGAGCAGATAAGCGCCGAAAAGCCGAGCTCGGTGTGATTTTCCAGCGTGATCGGCATCTTACGTCAAGCCCGTCGGACGAATCGCCGAGCTGAACCCGCCGAGTAGAGAAGTGCTGAGCAGCCGAGGTGTGCACCGCAAGCTCGGATCATCTTCTTTTTCTATCAAGTAAAAAGCATCAGGTTGGAGACTTGGGTCGTCGTCCTTGAATTTTTTTCTGGAAAACGTCTGAGGATGACGCTAAGTCGTTGAGGTCGGTGCTAAGTCGGTAGAAGACGGTTGAGGGCAGCACTAAAAGGCTGAGTTCGGTGCTAAGGCGGTGGAAGGTAGCTGAGGACGACGATGAGACAAGGATAGGATGGAATTAGGGCATTGGTGGACCAATGAGATTAGGACACGTGTCCAATTAGGGTTTTCATTGAAAACTATAAATAGCCTCTCCAAGAGACAGAGAAAGGATCCCCCAATCTCTTAGAGAGAGAAACATAGAGAGTTTTAGATAGAGAAAGCTTGTATTTAAGGTCAAGAACCTGTGAAAAGGATTCGGCCAAGGCCGATCCGAACTGATTTTTGAGGAAAAGTAAAGCACTTTTTCCCACTCAATTCTGCTATCTGATTTCTGCTCTTTTTATTATTTTTTATTTTGTATTGGTTTTATGTTACTCTTAACATAAACAAAATGGCGCTAGAGGAAGGTCTCTTGTGATCTGCAGTCCCACGTGCTCAGTCAGCTCTTCGATTTTCGTCTTCTATTTTCTTCCCGTTTTTTTCATTTTTTGTGAGGAACTGAACCTCAGCACTTCGTCACATTTGAGTTTGGTAAAGAAAAAAGGAGGAATTTCTGTTCATCCCACTAATCAATATGGATCCTTTTGAGAGTTCTAGGAGAAATCCTGCTAAGGAGCGCCAGGAGAAGACGGTGTTGTCGGGTCCAAACGAGCTCGACCCGGAGCAAGTGCGTTCGTTCATCCAACACCCCACTTTTGCTAAGGTGTTTGAAGAGATTATGAAGAAGGTAGCGAGGTCGGTTTTGACGCCAGAAACTCTGGTCGGCAACCCCAAGAATGCTGATCTCCAGGAAGGACAATCAGAATCAGACCCAGCCCGAAATTGCTGCTGGTCTATTAGGCCAAGGCAGATAAATATGGTCCAGCAGATAAAAGGGAATGAAGAGCTGGTTGAGGATCTTAACGGGGATGATCCCGGAAACACAATCCATGAGGAAGGGATGAAACTCAAATAGAAGAATTTGCACATGCAAACCATAAAAAATGAAACAAGGATGCTTTGGGCTCAAAAAGAATAGCCAAGCTAGCGGAAGAAGAGTTAGAGAAAGAGCTAAAATCCAATCGTGAGAATGACTAGTATGCTGAGCTCTTCCAAGCCGAATAGAGCAAAGAACAAAAAATGGAAAAAGAGCTCTCTGGGCAACAATTCCGAACAGAGAATTCCGATCTGGAAATTGTTGAGGATGAGCTGGATCCCCGGAAGCCAAGCTTGAAGAGAAAAGGCAACCCATGCTGAGCTAGTTGAAGAACTTGACTGGATCTCAGTTGATGAACTCGATCCGAGCAAGCTGCTCTGAGTCGGACGAGAGCGTTAAGCCATTCTAAGGCAGTAAGCCATCCAAAGGCATTGAGCGGCCTGCCAGGCAACCAGCCGAGCAGAGCTCGCCGAGCAGGGAAGTAACGAGCAGAGAAGTGCCCGTGCGCAACCCGCCCAGCCTGCCGCACAATCCACCGAGTAGGAACTCGCCGAGCAGGGGAGTGCCGAGCAGAGAAGTGCCCGTGCACAACCTGCCGAGCCCGCCAGGCAACCCGCCGAGCAGAGCTCGCCGAGCAGGGAAGAGCCGAGCAGAGAAGTGCCCGTGCGCAACCCGCCGAGCCTGCCGCACAATCCGCCGAGCAGAGGTCGCCGAGCAGAGGAGCACCGAGCAGAGAAAAGTGTCCGCGCGCGACCTGCCAAACCCGCCAGGCAACCCGCCGAGCAGAGCTCGCCGAGCAGGGAAGTGCCGAGCAGAGAAGTGCCCGTGCGCAACCCGCCCAGCCTGCCGCACAATCCACCGAGCAGAACTCGCTGAGCAGGGGAGCGCCGAGCAGAGCTCGCCGAGCAGGAAGTGCCCGAGCAGAGAAGTGCCCGTGCACAACCCGCCCAGCCTGCCGCACAATCCTCCGAGTCGAGGAGCGCCGAGCAGAGAAAAGTGTCCGCGCGCGACCTACCGAGCCCACCGCGCAACCCACCGAGCTGAACCCGCCGAGCAGAGAAGCGCCGAGAAGCCGAGCTCGGTGTGATTTGCCAGCGTGATCGGCATCTTACGTCAAGCCCGTTGGACGAATCGCCGAGCTGAACCCGCCGAGTAGAGAAGTGCCGAGCAGCCGAGGCGTGCACCGCAAGCTCGGCTCATCTTCTTTTTCTATCAAGTAAAAAGCATCAGGTTGGAGACTTGGGTCGTCGTCCTTGAGTTTTTTCTGGAAAACGTCTGAGGATGACGCTAAGTCGCTGAGGTCGGTGCTAAGTCGGTGGAAGACGGTTGAGGGCGGCACTAAAAGGCTGAGTTCGGTGCTAAGGCGGTGGAAGGTAGCTGAGGACGACGATGAGACAAGG
>BMAC01000049.1:204855-226417 GCA_014905375.1 Phtheirospermum japonicum | reverse complement strand
TATATATATATATTAATTCTAATTTTTTCCATAAAAAGGATTATGTGCAATTCCGTAGACATATATCCAGAGTACAATTTATACGATGTTATCTATATTCTAAATAAACTTCACATACCAAGTTAATATTTACTAATTATTATTTAACAATAAAAGGCACCACAAAATAACTACATGACATGCACATTGTGATGAATGAAAATTAACCTTCATGACTACCTTCACCAAACTTTTGTTCCTATTAAAGACAATGCACATATCTAGTCTCGTGCCAATTGCTGCTTTAAGATTATTAAAAAACCACTCGTAGGACACATCATTTTCGGAATCCACAACCACAAATGCCAGAGACAAAATATGCACATTCACATCTTATACACTAGCAGTTAGTAGAGTACCCCTCGTATGAGGCTTTTTAAAAGATACCATCAACTACCATGATTGGCCTACAATGTCGCCAACCCTTTATTGAGACATGCATTGATATAAAGAGGAATTAAAAGTTCCTATCATCGGATATGTTCATTTTCACATAATTTCTGGGGTTTTATTTGCTCACCATCTCGAAATATCGAGATATCATTTGATACGACTCATTTGGTTTACCTCGTACCTCATCGACAGCCTTTCATTTTGATCTCCATGCCTTTTGTAGATCATGTCTACCCCATAATCATCCTTCATGCCCCTCATTATGTCAGCTGGTGTGTATGTTGTCTTTAAATTATAGAATTTTTAATGTAATTGCTTACAATTTCCAAAGTAGTTTGTCGTTGCTCATTCATCATTGTGTCAATCGGACATATATAGGTATTATACATTGATCGTATCTTGAATACACTAGACTTTCTAACAACCGATACTTTCAAAAACCAAACATGATTATCATCTAAGCATTTGATGTAGTATTGTTTTGGACACGACTTTACCACCTTTAAATAGCCAACCTATGGTCACATTACCTCTTACACTGTCATCATTTATACCATCCCGTCATCATATAGTTCACCATTTCGCTTACTTGTCGCAGACTCCACCTCATGTAAAATCACATTCGCCGCCCCATTTTCAAAATTAACAAAACTCATTTTTGGTGTGTCAACATCAATCATTAAAATGTCCCTCGGATTCTCCACGTGCGCATTAATTGATCTTGTGAATAAGCCACGTGAATTTGCCATCGAAGAATTTGTATAACTTTGCCATCTTTCAATGATGTTGGTGCACAATGGGAATCGTATGTAATCATGTTCCTTCATCTTCAATTCCTTGTAGAATTGTAGGCTCGCATCATTTTCAATTGTAATTAGTGGGTACGAGTCCTTCAATTGATACTTCACTACGACATCATGGGTATTAGTATTTATCTTCAATTGAACTACAATTAAATGCTTTAAATAATAGTACGTAAAACCTGTATTAGTCGCAACACCAATTACTTTGAAGTCATTGTAGTTGTTATTTTCATCTCATCGATCATTGTAATGTACAAAAATGAGTGTTGAACCCATACCTGGAGAAAAATATATGCACAATATTATAATAAATTTTCATACTAAAAAAGGTTTTTAACCAAAAAAATTTTTGTAGATCAGAAGAAAAATAGTCAGCAAATAACAAATGAGCTGAAAAAAGAAAAGAGAAGACGTTTGCGTCAAATAGTCATATTGCTTTCACCGTTAACACGTAATTGCAGAGTTCATAAACTTAAAACTGTCAACAAAATTTTACAAATATAAACAAAACCAATTTCCTCAACCACAAAATAGTTATTTAATCACACGAGATTTCATCATTTGTATTTTACAATTAGTTACACAAGAATAAAGTTCATGAAAATTAATTGTATTCATTTTATGATTCAATTCAACCACTAGATAATAGAAGTGATCTTAAACATGTAAGCATTTAGATTCATTACGGTCAATATCTGCACAAGAAGAACTTAAAGACATCTGATACGACACTAATTATTCATGTATGAAATATGTTGGTATTTATGGTAAACGACCTCATTCTTGGAAGGATCATTCCTTCTAAGAAGTGGGCGAGCTGGTTTTAAGAGTAGCGACCTGGAGTATGAGGGTGAGCTCTCATATAGGGTCGCGACCTCTTATGATTTTATTAGTTTGGCGTTATCTGGTAGCTCGGTCATGGGCTTTGTAAATATTAGGCCCGAATGGGCTAATATGGATGGTATTGTGGGGTCCCAACAGACTGTATTGAAAGAATCACAGGCCCAGGCCTATTCTGGTCATTTAAGCAAGAGATTTGTTAGTTATGGGAACTTATTATATAGGAGAAATCCTAATTCTAAGTCGGTTGTGATATTTATGGAATTATAGTGGGAGAAGGTAACCCTAGCTTGGGAAACACTTCTCTTGCCTATATAAAAGGGGTGCACGCCTCTCTTAATTTTAAGTTGATTAATCCTACATTTGAGCTCTCTAAATATCTCTCGCACTTTCTGACTTAAGCATCGGAGGACCTTCATCGGGGCCGTCCACCGCCTTGGATGAGGGTGTTGTTCTGCAGGATCGGTTAGATCGCCAGGAGGCTTTTTGGAGATCAAACAGGTCTCTATGACGCTATTTCATCACTGTTTAGGTCGTTGATATCAGATTTGAGGTTAGTGCCCCCTTTTTTTGGTAACCAATCTTTTGGGTTTTATCAAGTGGCGTCGTCTGTGGGAAAGAGGGACATCGAGTCCTTGAGAAAAAGACGTGAGAAATTTCATAATCGCAGTATGAAGGATAGAAACATGCAACCCAAGATCTTAGATTTCGGTCCCGGATCGAACAAATCGAGGAAGAAGAGCAAGACAGTGGAAATCAGTAAGGGAGAGCAAACGAAAGATGAACTGACACCTCCCCATGAAGAGACAGTGATTCAGAATTTGGTTGGCACACCGCCACCCTAGCCGAAACAACAAAACAAAAAGGAACCTGAATTTGATCCACAAGTGAAGACGCCAGAAGTTATTGTGCAAAAACCGGTCTTCATAGGGACGAAGGAGTGGAAAGATTTACCCAAAGATAAGCCCTGTCAAATCAATAAGGGGTTCTTGGAAGGGCTTATGGATTTTGTATCCCCATAAAAACAGGAAGATCTGAGCAAGTACCTAGCAGGTGAGCTGGGTACTCCAAAGGAGAAGGCTGACGAGTCGAACGGTCGACAGGAAGAAAAATCGGTAACAAAAAAGATAAAACAAAGCGGAGTGTCTCTGTCTTGGAGATCATCTTGCGGAAGGAAAGGAAGCCTGGGCAAGCGAAAACAGGGAGATTCCTCCAGCTCTACCTCGTCCTCAGAATCCCACACTCATAGGTATAAGTACAAGAAAGCGAAGAGGTTGAAAATAGGGCGAAAGCACTCTAAAAATTGAGGTCGGCGGTATAGTAAGCATACCAGTGAGAGTGGATCGCAAACCTCAAGCACAGATGGTGAATCCCGGGATAAGTCACACAAGAGTCAAGGTCGATACCATGAGGAGAATGGGGAGAATGAAGTTGGGCCATGGAATAAGGCATTTAAAGATATGCAGGAGGCATTGTTAGCCTTGCAAAGGCAGATGGAGGGAGAAACGCTTGACAAAGATAAAGGACATCCTTTTTCGGATGATATATTGCGAGTTGTGCTACCTAAGGGCTATAAGACGTTTGAATTTCAATATTGTGGGGTGACGGATACAGTAGAGCATCTGCAGCTCTTTGAGAATGAGATGATGTTACACGGATATACGGATGTTGTGGCATGTCGGGCCTTTGTATATACCCTGAGATGAATTGCCCAAATCTGGTTTTATCAATTGACGAAAGGAAAAATTACCAGCTTTCGGGTGCTGCGAGCAGCTTTTTTAAAACAATTTTCCAGCATGAGGCAGAATGCGAAGACTACACAGTCACTCTTTACAATGGTGCAGCGACTTGATGAAACCTTGAAGTAGTATGTCAACAGGTTCAACAATGCCACGTTAGAGGTACCCACCGCCACCAATAAAATGAAAGCAGGGGCATTACATCAAGGATTAAGGAGGGAGTATTTACGCAAATCTTTGGTCAAGAAAGTGGCGTGAACGTACGATGAAGTCTTGGAAAGATGCAACAAATACATACAAGTAGAAGAGGCAGAGGAGGAGCATCGTTTGCGATTTGGTGTGGAGATCGCGGAGGCCGGAGGTAGTATATCAAAAAGAGAAGTTAGAAGGGAGCCCATAAGGGTAGTACGCGGGCTCCTATCCTTAGGTCCCACGATGAGAGCAAAGCCTGAAGTAGATATGAGAAACTAGAGAGACGAGGATTTTACACCACTGATCTCATTCTCAAAGAGCTGCAGATACCAAATGATATAAAATAGCTGGAAACTCGCACGCAGCTCCCTACTAATCCCAAGTTGGATTTATTTTTTTTTTGTTTCATAATAACTAGGCCACTCCACGGAGAAGTGCAGGCATATTAGGGAAGAGATCGAGAGGCTCATAAAACACGGGCATCTAAAGAAAGTCATTTACAAGGATAGGGAGTCGAGAGAACCAAGTCAAACATTTCCCCCACCACCTCCGAGAGATCCGCCTCAGGATCAGGCCGAGAGGCAACCACAGCAAGGAATCAGGGACATAATGGCCCTAGAAGGAATAAGGGGAGAATAAACATGATTTCACGTGGACCAACGGATGGTGATACTAATAGCGCACGAAAGAAACATGTCAAATAAGCTCGTCCTGGAACATGGGAGGTCGTTAATATAAGTCGACGACCGCAGAGAACAGGATCAATCATCTCTTTTGGTCCTGATGAACGACACGGGCTGCAGGAGGATCATAACGATGCGTTAGTAATTGAAGCTGAGATAGCAGGGTATGAGGTCGGAAGGATTTTTGTAGACAATGGGAGCTCAGTCAACATAATATACACAGATTGCCTGGAGAAAAGGAAGCTGAAAATGAGAGTGCGACTTATGAATACGCCCATATATGCGTTTATTGGAGCGCAGGTGATTACGGAGGGAGAGCTAACACTTGCAGTGGTGTTTGGAAGAGATGAGTTACAGGCAAAGAAAAATTTAAAATTTTTTGATAGTTAGTGGGAGGTCGGCGTATAACGCAATATTAGGCCGACCTGCCCTTAATGCATTCCAGGCAGTAACATCAACATATCAAATGAGTATCCAATATTTGGTGGGAGATAAAGTGAGGGAAGTTGTCTCCGAATATCAAGTCGCAAGGTCGTGTTACCAGATGACAGTCGGAAAGGGCTTGAGTGAGAACAAGCAAGAAAGAGATAAAGAGGTGCCAGAGGGTGTACTTAATGCGAAAAAGACGAAAGAACAAGAGAATTTTGTTCGGCCACATGAGGAGTGGATGGAAATCTCGTTAGAAGAAGGTCGCCCGGAGTACACTACGAAAATTGGAACTTGATGGCAGAAAGACTGAAAGAAGAGCTGATAAAATTATTGAGGGGATTTTGGAACGTTTTTTCTTTTGGGGATGGAGAATTGACAAGAGTATTCCCGGAGGTAGCGCAATATCATCTGAATGTAGATCCGGCACTAGTGCAGAAACTGCATTGTAGAACAGAACATCCTGGTGCATCCAGAAGGGTATTTAAAATATTGTTCTGGATTAGACTTTCTAGAACGGTTTTTGCAATTACCGTTCTGGAATGTCTACTTTCCAGAACGTTATTCAAATACCGTTCTGGAAAGCAGACATTCCAGAACGGATATTGAAAAACTGTTCTGGATTATGAGTCAATCCAGAACGGTATTTAAATAACGTTCTAGAGAGTGTACTTTCCAGAACGGTATTGTAAAACCGTTCTGAAAAGTGTACATTCCAGTACGTTATTTAAATAATGTTCTGGAATTTACGTCAATCCAGAACGGTTTTCATAAGACCGTTCTGAAAAGTCTTATCCAATTTAATACCGCGTGAATGAATTTTTTTTGCCGCCCATATTTCTACTTTCCAGAACGGTATTTCTAAAACCGTTCTTGAAAGTCCCTCGATACAGAACGGTAATATAAATATACCGTTCTTGAAAGTTTWTTCCAATTAAAATATTAAATTAATAAAAATAAAAATAAAATAATTATATTATATTATTTCTTTTTCCAAATCAAACCCCGAAAACCCCCATCTCGGTTCCCCTCCTCCACCAACCCAAAAGACGAACCAGGCTCCACTTTCGTTCTCCTCCCGCCGCCGCCTGGAGCGGCGGCCACCACCTCCTCATGAAAGCCTCATGTCCGTCGTCCCCCACCAAACCTTTGGAATTCACCAACTTAACCCCGCACAGCCTTCATCACCATCCACCACTTTCAGCGTCTTTTTCCGCCATCAACGATTTCCCACCCATGTCGGCCGGCGATTCAATTTCAGCTGCACAAGCATCCYYCAAGCTTAGCCTTCCTATCCTAACATCCAATTATTGACAACCCGTGCTCATTCCCGTCACTCGTAGAATTTGCAAAAAGAAGGGCTCCGATCCCCTTTTGGGGAAAAAAGGCAATTCGCCGGCCGGCATCCATCAGACCAAATTAGATGCATTAGAACCATCCCCGCATCAAGTAAAGCTAACCCAACAGTCAATTTCAAAAAAAGGGGTTCCAATTGAAGCCAATTCAAAAATTTTAATATATAGAGGACAAGCAATTCTACAGAGTAATGGCGGTGGATAGCAGATCCACAAGAGACGGCAAGCATTTAGAAGTCTTGGTCTACTACAATCCCCTCCCTGGTAAACCCTAAATTACCATTCTCGTCCCAATTCTCTATCTTTTTTTTTCATTCTCCCGAGAGTTATTATCTACACACGGCTATACAGAGTTTGAATTCTTGTAGTAGCATCGATTCATCAGTATTTGGATTAGAAATTTTCATTTTTGGAGATTGATTCTCTATTTCCAAACCAGAGTCAATTAGGCCTTTTCATTCTGTACTTATGTTCACTTGAAAGCCGACTTTAGCTTGGAGTTCCTTTTTTATTTTTAATTTTATTTTTAACTTCCCTTTACTAAATTTTAATTTATATTTAATTTGCGCACTGGTGACTTATCTTTGAGTAACTCTGAAAGTATATGTTTCTGTGTGGATAAGACCTAATTTGGATTTAAATAAAAGAGTATAAAGGCTTCAAATGTTGTATCCTTTGATGTGTTAATATCTTGTGTGTGTGAACAAGATGTTAGATAGATTTCAAGGGTTAATAATTCCATTTCGAAATGGACCGAGTCCCAAACCTGATTTTCGTAATTGAGCTCCGTTGTCGTTTTAGTACTTATATGTTAATCAAATTTATTGATTATTTTTTATAGCCTAGATTAAAACTTGTGATTGTTACTCATATATTTCTATTGAATCAAGCCTTGATATGGTTTAAACATAATCTTGAATTGATATCCACAATTTTTAGTTCATCCTGTAAATTATGCCTTCATTTAAGGGTTTAATAATATCATGCTTTTTCCATATTAGCATGATCAAAGCATACACACATGCACAAGTTACTCAGTAACACATACAATAAAATTCAATATTGTATTTCTAGACTTTAATACCTCATATTTTGTAAGTGATGATGTTCTTATGTTTAATGTGTTTCTGAAGCTTATTGAGTTGATTGTGAGTACTTTCAGTGGCTTAAGTGATGTGAATGGCCCATCATTTGGAAGGAGGGTTGTTATTCTCGAAACCGTGGCTAGATATAGATTATGTGTTGTGATGCTGGATCTTGAATGTGATGACCTCATAAATGAAATGTTCAATACATTTTTTGCGGTTGCCAGGTGCGGAGCTTTAAATTTTGAGCTCATTTTAAGTGAAACAGCTTTATTGAGTACTTGGGCACTAATATTTTCAGCACTTTATCTTTTCAAGGGAGAGTATGTTATAGTCGTTTTGAACAGTTTTAATCATGTGAGATTTTTCTTTTTGCTTTTGTTGTCAAGTTAACATTCCTTCTTCATCTTCTTGAGGGAGGCAGATGAAAGAATCTGGTGCTTATATGTTGCCATGGTCAGAATTCTTAGTTAAGAGCATATCTGCTTGTGTGTTTGATTGTGGCTGGAGAAAATAACATATCTTATCTAGAGAAATTGTGTAGACATGTTATACATGTTGTTGTACTCACACTTGCTTGTTGGTGGGTGGAGGGTCAAGTTCAGGAGTCCTTATCTTGAAAAGTTTCCAGTGGAGACCACTTTTAAAGTCAAAAATTGAAGTAACTAAATGAATTTAAAGCCTGAATCATATAACTTAACATTTTTTCTTAATAATATATATTTGAGTTTTTTCACTTTGCCAATTGATCATTAACAGAAAGGTACTAACGTATACTATGCTCTACTCTGCTGATTTTATTATTTTAATTTTATGTCTTTCAGAGATGAGCATCCTGGGAATGTCTTGACTTCAATGCAAACAATCATGGAGGTTCTCTTTGATGAATGTGAGGACGTACCAGAGAGCCTGTTACTTATTTTATTGTCCATTTTAGGCCGTGATAAGGAGGTGAGCTTCTCTCTCCGTTCTCACCCAGTATTTATTCATTTGAGGATTCTTTTCTCGTAAATAATTCTACTTTGGAGTTTTTGATGCTAGGACGTAACCATGGCTGCAAGGAGGCTTGCTATGAATGTGATAGAGAACTGTGCTGCAAAGCTGGAACCTGGCATAAAGCAGTTTCTTGTTTCATCAATGTCTGGGGATAATAGGCCTCTGAAGCCTGAGATTAATTACCATGYTGTAATGTATGATATCTATCATTGTGCTCCTCAAATATTATCAGGAGTTGTTCCTTATCTTACTGGGGAGYTGCTGGTAATCATCCTTMGTTGCCTTTTTATGTATTTTATGTTTCTGGTATTTTAAAGAAACTTTATATTGTAATCCCAAATATGAATTTACAAGTATGCTTTTCTCTTCGGGTTCAACGACAGGATATCTTCCCTTCATATTCGAGAATCTTTTCTGCGTTGCATTTGACTTCCACTTTAACATTGATTTATGAGCTGTTCACCATCTGTATATTCCCTTTGTTTTCCTTTCTATTCCCTTTTATTTGTTTTTTACTTTTTCCCTTGGCCAAATCATTGATTTTGATAAACGATCAAAATTGAAATTGTTTTAGTTTTCATAGTTGGATTTGTTGGACTGTTCATCAGTTTCGAATTTTGATTTCAACAGAGTGATCAATTGGAAATCCGTTTGAAAGCAGTGAGTTTAGTTGGTGACCTCTTTGCTCTGCCTGTATCTACTATTTCTGAAGCATTTAAGCCAGTTTTTTTGGAGTTTCTGAAAAGACTAAATGATAGAGTGGTGAAGATTAGAATGTCTGTCCTTGAGCATGTCAAGATTTGTCTTCTGCAGAATCCTTTCAGGGGCGAAGCTTATCAAATAATCTGTAAGCATTTCAAGTACTGATAATCCCAGACTTACTCTAATGCCTTTCTTTAGTCTGATGCAAATAAATTTCCAGCTGCTCTTTGTGACCGTTTGTTGGACTATGATGAAAATGTTCGTAAACAAGTTGTTGTTGTGGTTTGAGATGTGGCGTGTCATGCCCTCACATCCATTCCAGTTGAAACCATCAAGTTGGTCTCAACTTGGTGCATTGAGCATTCGCCGCAACTCGCGAGTGAAGGCGTACGGGTCGGCCGGTTTTAAAACATTGATAATAGGTGATTTAAAAAATGAAACACATGATATTATAAAGCTGATAAAGCTGAAAAATAATGTTATTAATAGTGACGACCTATATGACATGGCGAGGAGAAAGTTAAGTGATGGTCAAGTTCTGATGTGAAATTCAGAATTAAACAAACTTCTACTTTGTCGAGTTGAACTATAGAACTGTTAAACAAACTAAATATTAGCTGATAGTTAGGTTAGGGCTATTCTTGTCATTTGTATGATCCTGCATACACAGTCTACATTCTCTTCAGGGTTCGTACATATATTGTGCGGCTACTATCATTTGCAGTTTGTTAAGGATTCATACATGTCTGAGTCATTAGTTGATTCTTACCTTGATTGTTAACATCTATTTATATCTAATAAAGTATGACATAAGCTTTACAGATTATTTTCATCCTTTAGTCCATTATTGGGTTGCAGCTTTATCTGCTTATAATATCAGCTTCTCTTTTATGATATCAAAATGGATAACCCTTGCTTCTATAAACTAAAAGAAAATGAAACATTATATAACATATAGCAAATATAAATAAGTGAATAAAATAATCATGTATTCGTTTAACATTTTTCAAAAAAGAGGTGCATGAGTGCATCAAGATAGAAAGCAACTAAAAATAGAAAGCAACTAAAAAAGAGATGATTTTCATTTTACTTTAACAAATAAAAATAAAAGGTTAAAGGAAGAGCTCAATTATCGGAGCACAATAATGGGCTTCCACAGATGACACACACCAAGATAAATGAAAAACACACTTCTTTCACTATTATCTTTCAAATCCCATTCAAACTTAACCCACATTTTGATGCTTATTGAATTCCACTGTTTTCATTTTGTCGGTGTTTTTAGGTGGCAACATTGCAGATTTTGATATTATTATTCATGGATATCGAAATAAGGAAAGAATGAGGCTGTGAGGTAAAACTGAACGACAAAAATATCTCAACACAGCAAATTATTGAAGTTTTGTCCATGCACAGTCTTGAAGTGAGGTAAATAAAGTAGTATCCTCTCCCTTTTGGTTTCTTGAACGTGTAATGGCGTCAATTTTTGTCTACTCTCTTTTTTTTTAGGTCATATTTGATTCCTTTAATTGTGTGATTTCTTGCATCATAACACATGATATCCAGTGATCATATGCAGTTTTCTGAAAAACACGAGACGATGTTCGGTTTTAGCGTTAGAACGTGGCAAAACGAGTTCAGATCACCCAGGTCCGTCGACTCTCCTGGCACCCTTTTATTTTTCATTCTATTTTAACTTTTATTTATTCATTTGTAATTTGTTAGGATGTCAAATGCCAAGGTTGATTTAACATGTAATATTTCTTTTGAATTTTAATTTATTTTGTGATTGAATTGTGTGATTTATGGAAATCGAATCAATTGAGCGATGATTGAAAAAAAAAAGACGAAATATATGTTTAGTTGATGTGTGTATTTGTGTGTGGCAGAACCACTGTGTTCAGCCACTCACAAACAATTGTTGTGTGCGGTAATTGTAAGATGGTGCTGTGTCAACCCGCGGGAGGGCGTGCTCGTCTCACCGAGGGCTGCTCCTTCATGAGAAAGGGTGACTGATGCTCTCTCTATTTTTGTTCTTTAGATAGTGAGGGTGCGCATAATTTGAGGGTGCGCACTGCATTTTATTTTGGTTTAAAGACCTTTTTTTGTATGTGACTTGTAGTTATTATCGTTTTGAACACTTGATGAAAATTGTAGGTTATTTTTTTTTGTTGTTCTAGGGTGCTTTGAATGGATTGAGATATTGTATTTGGTGAAATATATTTTCAATTTAGATTTTGTGTTTTTAATATTGTATATTAATGTTTTTATATTTGGGAAAAGACGAATACTAAAAATGATGTTCTAGAAGGCAAAACTTTCTAGAACGTCCAATCAAAAAAACTGTTCTGGTTATTTATAAAAACTGGTTCTGGAAAGTACTTTCCAGAACGGTATTTGAAAATACCCTTCTGGAAAGTCTGATTTACCAGAACGGTATTTTCAAATACCGTTCTGGAAAGTATAACTTACCAGAAGGGTATTTTCAAATATCGTTCTGGAAAGTATGACTTACCAGAACGGTATTTGAAAATACCCTTCTGGAAAGTATGATTTACCAGAACGGTATTTTTAAATACCGTTCTGGAAAGTATGACTTACCAGAATGGTATTTGAAAATACCGTTCTGGAAAGTATAACTTACCAGAAGGGTATTTTCAAATACCGTTCTGGTAAGTCATACTTTCCAGAACGTCTTTTTTAAAAACCGTTCTGGAAAGTGGCGGATCAACATGGAATGGTACCATTCTAGAACAGAAAAATTATTTTCTAGAACAGTTTTTTTTTACCCTTCTAGAAAGTCTGCCAATCCAGAAGGGTAAAAAAAGGCGTTCTGGAAAGTCTGTCAATTCAGAACTATGTCACTACAGAAGGTACAGAAAGGCGTTCTGGATAGGCAGAATTACCCTTCTGGATATGCAGTTTCTGCACTAGTTCGGAGGCGAGGTCGGTCAAGAAAAAGAGAAGGCATTTTAGGCCTAAACTGGTTAAGATAATTGAATATGAGGTGCATAAATTGTTAAAAGCGGGCCACATTCAAGAAATCCATTTTCCAGAATACTTATCTAATGTTGTAATGGTAATTAAACCGGGGCAAAAGTGAAGAATGTGCGTGGATTTTTGTGATTTAAATAAAGTGTGTTCAAATGATCATTATCCTCTGCCGCAAATTTATCAGTTAGTGGATTCAACCTCAGGGTGCGAGCTATTAAGTCTGATGGACGAGTCACAAGGGTATCACCAAATACCTCTTGCAAAGGAGGATCAACCCAAGGTGAGCTTTGTGACTTCAATGGGAACGTACTATTTTGTGTCTATGCCCTTTGGTCTGAAAAATGCAGGGGCGACCTATCAGAGATTGGTAAAAAGAATGTTCAAGGATCTATTAGGGTCCACTATGGAGGTTTACGTCGATGATATGCTGGTAAAGAGCAAGAAAGCAGAATCCCATGTGGAAGACTCGAGAAAAACTTTTCTTATACTAAGGCAGTATGGGATGAAGCTCAATCCAAAGAAGTGTGCTTTTGGTGTGCGATCTGGAAAATTTTTGGGATATATGGTGATGGAGAGAGGTATCGAGGTTAACCTGGAGAAGGTGCGGGCTATTTTGGAGATTCCACATCCTCGAACGGTGCGCGATGTACAGGTGATCACAGGTCGGATTGTAGGTCTCAATCATTTTATATCCAGGTTGGAAGAGAAGGGTGTCCCCTTTTTCAGGGCACTCGGGAAAGGGTCTAAGTTCGATTGGACCAAGGAAGCGGCGGATGCATTTGATAAGCTGAAAGAATACTTAGCCGAGATACCACTGTTAACTAAGCCAATGTCGGGGGAAGACTTGATCTTGTATATATCGGTCGGAGAGGTCGCAGTAAGTTCGGTGCTCATCAGAGAGGATGCGGGTATCCAGAAACCTATCTGTTATATTAGCAGAATGCTGCAAGGTGCTGAGTTAAACTATTCTGAGCTGGAGAAGGGAGGTTTTGCACTAATTTGTACAGCAAGGAAATTGCGGCCATACTTTTTGATCCACAAGGTGAAGGTACGTACTAACCTAGCTCTCAAGCAGGTCTTGAGTAACCCAAACGTGTTTGGAAGGCTGGTGAAATGGGAGGTGGAGCTGAGTGAATATGATGTAGTGTACGAACCTAGGGCGGACATCAAAGCACAAGTGTTAGCGGATTTCCTGCAGGAGATGGTGCGTCCATCTGAACCAGGTGACGAGACGAAGGCATGGCTAGTATATACCGATGGATTAACTATAATATCGGGGGATGGATTGGGAACGGAGGGTGAAAACTAGGAATTTGCAATAAAACTGGGATATAAGGCGTCTAATAATGAGACCGAGTATGAGGCTGTGTTGCAGGGTATGAAAATGGCAAGCGATCTAGGGGCAAGGAATGTGTGGGCATACACGGACTCCCAATTGGTAGTCCGTCAGTTCGATGGGCCTTTTGAGGCAAGAGAAGAACGTATGGTGGTATATTTAAAAAAGTTACGAGAAGAGGTTGTGCGCTTTGAAGAGTTTAAATTGGAGCATTTGTCGCAGGCTGAAAATACTCGAGCTGATCGGCTCGCTCAGATTGCAGGTGCATTGAGGACTTGTGATACTCGGAAAATTATGCTAATGGAGTTAATCCATAGCAGTGTGGATAAAGGGAAGGAGGTAATGGAGCTCGAAGTCAAAGATGATTGGTCTTCGCCTATCTGGGATGTTCTCGTTAAGGCGAAGGAAGGTGAAATACGGTTGTCAACAAAGGAAGCTAAGACAGCGGCTCGATTTTGTGTTATAAATGAAGAGTTGTATAAGAGGTCGCACTTTGGACCTTTTTTGAAATGCTTGTCCAAAGAGCACGGATTGGAGGTGTTAAAAGAGATACATGAGGGGTATTGTGGTGATCATGCTAAGACAGGGCGTTGGTCAGTATAACATTGAGGGCTGGCTTCTTTTGGCCAGGAATGAAATATATGGCTAGCGACCTGGTCAGAACTTGTAAAAAGTGTCAGATACACGCTCCGGTCACGCATATACTGCTGAAGATATGATGGTTTTGAGCTCACCGTGTCCCTTTTCATAGTGGGGAATTGATATTGTGGGACCTTTTCCAAAAACGCTGGGCAATAAACAACACCTGGTGGTGACAGACGATTATTTTACAAAATGGGTGGAAGTTGAAGCGATTATGGGCATAAGCGAGAAGGACATGATGTACTTTATTTTTAATAATATTTTTTGCAGGTTTAGTGTTCCACGAGTGTTGGTGTCAGATAATGGAACCCAGTTCAATGGGCAGAAAATCCAGGATTGTTGTAAAGAAATGGGGATGAAGTAACGATTTGCTTCTGTGGCGCACCCCCAAACTAATGGGCAAGTTGAGGTTACTAACCGTATTATTGTGCAGGGTATTAACCTACGGTTGGAAAAAGCAGGTGGGCTTTGGGAAGAAGAGCTCGCGTCAGTCTTATGGGCTTACCGAACAACTCCCCTTTCGATTGTTTTGGATCATGATTTGATGGTTTTTGGTATATTGAATTCATTGTTTTACTCAAGGAGGTTTGAAGTATGGTTGCGATTTACTTGGAAATTTTGGGGGTCTTGGCTGTGAATATGTTTGATTCACGTGTTCTACGCGACCTACATTACTTTATGGTTTCACTTAGGATGGTTTGAGTTGCAGTTTTATATATAATAAGCATAAGGAACATAATTGTTCATAAAATTGTGCGGAAATTCATATGTTTGATGTTACAAAAGGTTATCAGGTAGTGCTTGGCTCAAATACAGGTACAAAATCTTCTAGAGGTGTGTCTAGCTCAGCAGCCAATTTGGCGGATAGCACGGCTCGGCCTTGATATGACAGCCACCACTTGGCATCCACGGGTTGTTTCATATCTCCTTTCCAGAAGGAGAAAGGAGGAAGACTGCCAATGATGGAATTCACATCTGGGTTGTACAAGACATTCATGGCCGTGAGCTAGTCCTTGATTATTCCTCCAGCTTTTTGGACCCATTCCCTATCGCCTACGGCCATCTTTCCAAAGTAGAGAGATGATTTCTTATAAGCCTTTAATAGCTCCTCTCGGTAAGCATCTACGAACCGCCTACCCGTCTCACTCTGCAATAAGGTTCGGCGACCTTCAGCAATACCCTGCTCGTGAGCCACCTAGTTTTGCTCCTCTTTAACTCTCACAGCCTCCTCGAGCTTTTGGACTTGTGCTTTAAGCTCATCGGCCTGGCGAGCTTTTTCCAGCTGATCTCTGACTTCATTGGCTAGACGAGCTGTTTCATCCTTCAGACTTTCCACCTGCCTCTTCAAAATGTGTGTTTCCTCTTCACGAGCCTTCAACAAGTGATTAGCCTCATCTAGATCTCCTTGGGTCAAGGATAGTTGTCGGGATTGCTGTTCTGATTGGGTTGTTAGCTCGTCACACGTTTTTTGAAGTTCGCTCTCAACGGATCGAGTTAGTAGCTGGTTGGACAATGTGGAGAGCAAGGGACCCAACTGTATTACAAAATAATATATGTGTTTACAGAAATTATGTTAAGAAGAGGGGGGTTTTGAAATGTTAAGTTACCTGGTTTGATATACACTCGCCGAGAAGGGTCTTGATCTCCTTCGCTCTTTTAAATTGTGCCAAAAAATTTCCAGAACTAGAGAGCTGGAGGTAGCAACGTCATGAGTTTTTCGAAGGCGGCGGCGTTTTGGAGCAAAAGGAGTTCTCGGACTCTTAGAAGGAAGGATAGCAGGTGTTCGAGCTGATCGCTTCCCCTTAGATGATTTCCTGACTAATTGCGCTTCTTCCAGATCGTCCACCATCTCCGGGTCATCCTCTGCCCCAAATGCCTGATTCAGCACCTCATCTACGTTGATCATAAAAGGTGGAGGTGATGATGTGACAGCATGGTGTGAATCATCTTGTACAGTGGTCCCCTCGAAGCCTGACGAAACACAGTTGTTGATGAATTTTATCTGCATACGGAAACATATTGATTAGTTAAGTGTTGATGTTATGAATGAGGTTAGGAAGAAAGCTTAAAACCAAAGGAGACCTACCAAACTCTGATGGGTTCAATGCCTGGTCGAGATTAATAGGTCGGGAATCAATGCCCATGTAAGAGAAGATTTTGGACCAGCTGGTGAGTCGCACCACGTCGAATAGGCGCTTACTCCATTCTGTGAGATGGTCAGAGTATTTTTTGTACATGATGGGAAAGTGTTTGGGACTCGGAGGATCGGATTGTTTTGGAGTACAAAATTGGAGCTCGCTAGAGAAGGGGCCAGTCCTCAGTGTTGTGAATGAAAAAGAGATTTCTTCGTCATTCGAGCACTTTGGACAATTTATTTACTAAGAAGCAAGATTTACCGGAACGAGCGGATAGGTTAAATGAATTTTTTTGGTATTTCATTTGAAAACAAAAATGGAAAGATCCTAGGTCAGACAAGGTATTATAATATCTACATAAAATAATATATCCTGCCATAAATTTCATGGAATTGGGGGACATTTGCAAGAGAGGGACTTTAAATGTGTTGGTTGTGTTGATGTAAAACTCATGTGGTGGAAATCTGAATCCCGACCTAAGTAGCTCGCCAAAAAATGTAATATGATCTACATGAGGTTTTAGGGGGTCTGATTGGAGAATGTTGGGCAAGACCATCTTGGCGGTCTTAAGGAAGTTGGGTGCTTTTTTGAAAGCTTCAAATATTTGTTGTTCAGGTAGCAACCATTTGTTGTCTTTAACTATCCTAGTAACTGGGGTAGGGGAGCAGATCGGCAACAACAGAGGAAGGTACTAGTGTTACCAGGTTCCCTAAGAAATGGCTAGATTGGAATGTGGAGGATACATTGAGTATGGAAAGCGGAATGCCCTTTGGGATGTTTTCAGTTTCAAGTTGGGTTCGAGAAGGATCTTCGGTTATATTTTCTAATAAAGCTTGGGCCTCAGTGTGAGCCCTAGTCTGGGCCTCGAGTTCGGGCCAACTGACGTCACCATCTGGATCGTCGTATAGGCCTAGCTCTGGTGAAGGATTTTGTTTTCATCTTCTTTTTAAAATGTAAGGGTTTTCGATGGGATTAGAGTCGGGAGAAAGGTCTGCGTTTTGAGAATTAGGGTTGGAAGATGCTGAATTCACCATTAATCAAGAAGAAAATGAAGAAAGAAGTAGGAAATACAATATTCAGCAGATGCAATAAATATAAATTGAAATTAGCTGCTGATATGGAGAGATTCAGGGGACTTACCCATTTTCGTTGTTAATGTCGAGGATGGACGATGGAGGTGGTGTTACTTTCTACAATCCGGAGGGAGCACGAGCTTTTTACAGAGTGAAAATGGTGGTTTTTACTTGTATTTTTGGTAAAGTGACGAGTGGGTAGAAGTGAAAGGGTTTTATGTGTTTGGGCGGCGTGAAAGGCTGAAGGGACATAAATGTGTTTCTTGAAAGGTAGGAAAGTTGGTAGGGTTTTTTAGGAATATTTTGGGCCTTTTATTTCTAGACCAGTGTGTTTAATATATTACGAGAAAACAGGGAGATGACACGTGTTCGACATGCTGTCAGGATGCATTTAATGGATCTTTAAAGGGACTTGATGGATGAGTGAAAAGTCATGTATTGACTTTTTGAACATTCATGATTTTATCTCCTTGGATTATTGTGCCTGATTACGACTATAGGTCGTGGATGGACGGTTTTATGGTTTCAGGTCGATGGGTGTACTAGGTCAACGAATATGTAATATGGGAACTTATAAGCAACCTCTCCTTCTGGGAGGGGTATTCTTCCTGGGGGCTGAGCGAGCTGAATCTTCAGAGGTCGCGATTCATGTAGTGAGCTTTCATTGGGTGACCATTGCTATAGCACGATATGGCGGGCTAGGTTATCCTGAAAGATGGTATGGTCTTTCGGTAAGCTAACATGGTAATTTATTAAAGTTTTATGATTTATGTTTAAGTTTTTACTGTGGTTGTTGCGCTCGTTTTATATTTTTACATATTCTACCTGATTCCGTACCTCAATCAGCCAGAATATAAGGGACTAGCTAATGCGACACTAAATATTCATGTATAAAATATGTTGGTATTTATGGTAAGCGACCTCATTTCTCGGAAGTAGCATTCCTTCTAAGAGGTGGGCGAGCTGGTTTTAAGAGTAGCGACCTGGAGTATGAGGGTGAGCTCTCATATATGGTCGCGACTTCTTATGATTTTATTAGTTTGGTGTTATCTGGTAGCTCAGTCATGGGCTTTGTAAATTTAGGCCCGAATGGGCTAATATGGATGGTATTGTGGGGTCCCAATGGACTGTAATGAAGAGTCCCAGGCCCAGGCCTATTCTAGTAATTTAAGCGAGAGATCTGTTAGTTATGGGAACTTAGTATATAGGAGAAATCCTATTTCTAAGTCGGTTGTGATATTTATGAAATTATAGTGGGAGAAGGTAACCCTAGATTGGGGAACACTTCTCTTGCCTATATAAAAGGGGTGCACGCCTCTCTTTATTTTAAGTTGATTAATCCTACGTTTGAGCTCTCAAAATATCTCTCGTACTTTCTGACTTAAGCATCGGAGGACCTTCGCCGGAGTCGTCCACCGCCTTGGCTGAGGGTGTTGTTTTGCAGGATCGGTTAGGTCGCCAGGAGGCTTTTTGGAGATCAACAAGGTCGATGTGACGCTATTTCATCACTGTTTAGGTCGTTGATCTCAAATTTAAGGTTAGTGTCCCCTATTCTGGGTAACTAATCTTTTTGGCTTTATCAATATCCGCACGAGAAGAACTTGAAGACATCTGAGCTGTGCACAAATTTTCTGCTTAACCTGTTTATTCTGGCATTGCTTTTTTCTTTCTTGTCAAAGACGGAACATCAGATAGACATTTTTAATAATTTAAATTATTCTTGCCTTTTTTGTCATCTGATTTCTCTCCATTTATTTATGTTCTATCCATAAATAAGATATCACTAATAACCAAATTTGAGAGAAGTATCCGCTTAGTTTGTTTACGTTTCGTTTTTTGGTCAAACATGTATAGCTATATATTTGGTTAGTATAGGATATTTAATGACAACTTTATTGTACATGTATACCTTATCTATACCTATTATCTTAAATTATAAATTTTAGGGAAAAAGATTGTAACCATCCTGTACTATACGCATTTTTTGGGTTTATATCCTAACATTTTTTTTGTAATTTAATGTATCCTGTACTTCACAAAATTCTGAAAGTGCATCCTCCGACCAGCCAACTCGCCCCAACTCGTCGAACTCACATAGTCTCGCGAGTGAGGTTGCATATTTTCAAACCCGTATACTTTAGGTGAGTTTCGGCAAATTTATTATTTATTTAAAACTAGTTCCGGTATATTTTATTATATATGAAAACTCACTGAATTTATTATTTAATAAATAATAAATTTTATTTATTTAATAAAACTAGTTCCGGTAAACGTTAGGATAAAATATGGTTTGCATATTTATTTAATAAATTCTAATTCTTATTTAATAAAACTAGTTTTTTCTAAATTTTGTATAGTACAGGATGCACTTTCAAAAAATTTTATAGTAAAGAGGATGCATTAAATTACAAAAAAAAAACGTTAGAATGCAAACCCAAAAAACGCGTATATTACAGGATGCATATAATTTTTTACCCTAAATTTTAATTTAAAAAGTACGGTCAACTCACTCAACGACATAGCCACAACTCCTCTTATGGTGTTTGTTTGTTATTTATAGTTGTGTTTTATATAGAAAACAAAATGCTAATTAATTAAAAACATATATATTGTCCCCCAATAGTAATTACTTACTTTAAGAACTCACATATGTGAACTAATTTTTATTTTTTTTTAAGAAGCTTTGAATTTGGTTTACAATGGTGTCTATAGTTTTATTTTAACATTATTTGTGCTTTCAAGGTAGAAAATTTCTGAAATTTTAATTTGAATTGCACAAGTGACAAGGTGAGAACTTGTGGACATATGAAAGTTGCATGCCATTACCTAAAGATGCCATATATCACCATATTATTGGTGGTAGCCAAATTTCATTATATTGTGTATTGGAGATTTTTATTTGATTCTTTATTTTTGGGCCTCTTCTAATTTACCTAGATTTGGGCTTTATATTACTAACATTAGGTTTTGTATTTATATTAAATTTCTCTCTTTCCTTTTCTTATTGTTTCTTCTTCTTCTATTTTTTTTTTTTTTGATATATTGGATTGAAATTGTGGTTTTTAAAAGATTATACGTCCCCTTGTTTAAAACTGATTCAGTCTCTATCTATTTTTATTTAAATGTAAGATTGTGATTCTCTTTCTTTATAATTTTTTTTCTATTTACAAACAATTAATTCCCGATATCCAAAATTTTGGTATTAGAATGAGTAAATAATATCATGTGGCAGAAATACTAGAAATTAATATTGATTATTGTTAACATACGTAGGGTATTTTTATGTATATTTTATATAATTATTACTATATAATTTGATTTATTAAAATACTGAAAATATTTACCCCACAACGTAGTGCGGACGATATTCTAGTTATATACTAAAGTTGGCCCACCAACTTTTGAAGGTGACATATGTCACCATGGAATTGGAGTTCCTCTTTCTTTTCTTTTTCTATTTCTTCTTCTTTATTTCTTTTGTTTCTTTTTTCTTTTCTTTTTTGTTGTTTTTGATTTTGCTTTGAATACTCCTCTTTCTTTTCTTTTTCTATTTCTTCTTCTTTATTTCTTTTATTTCTTTTTTCTTTTCTTTTTTGTTTTGGAATTTGCTTTTAATCTATCATCTATCTATATTAAAGGTGGCACGGAGGATTTTGAACACAATATTTGTCACCAAATAATTGATGAATTATATTTTAATTTTTGGCTCTTTTTTGGCTTAATGGGCCTTTTTTGGCTGCAACTTTTATCCTTTGGGAAAAATCGTAAAATACGATGATTTGAGATTAGTAATCTCATATTTACTAGACTAGTTAAAAAAATTATAAATACCTAACCACAGTCTAAAAGTTACAAATTTACGTGATTCTAATCTCAACATATTAACATTAAAATATATGATACACTATCAAAATTAATTATCCTAGATTGTGGACTTTCTTCATATAATATATATCATCTTAAATTATTATTTCTATAATAACTCACCCTATAAAAATTAATTATCCCTAGATTGCGGACTTTCTTCATATAATATATATCATCTTTAACTATTATTTCTATAATATCTCACTCATCCTAATTAGCGTTATACATTAAATCTTTTGTTCAGATGCATATTTTTCTTTTA